>PYSP01000092.1:0-74700 GCA_003049395.1 Pseudohalonectria lignicola | reverse complement strand
CCGCCGACCCCGCTCACGTTCCGTCCCCCAGGGACACCACCACCGCGGCCTCCGCCCCTGCCGCGCGGCGCGTGGTAAACACCCCCGCCCCCGCCCCCGCCGCGCCCTCCGCGCTGCACCTGACCCCCACCACCCCTGCCAGACGGGAGCGGGATTCCTGTCCTCTGCTGCTGTTGCTGTTGTTGCTGTTGCTGGTGCTGCTGTCCCTGCCCCTGCACTGGTTGCGGAAGCGACGATGGCGCCGCGGCGAAGGGGTTGCTGGTCGGGGCGCCAGCAGAGCCTCCTGCCGGGCCGGGTCCTCCCGCCGCGAAGGGATTAGCTGCGTTTGGGGCCGGCATCGGTCTCGGTTGCTGGACTGGTGGCTTTCCCGGGAGACCCGCAGGTCCCGTGGCTGCCGTCGGTGTCGAGGACGCTGGACGTGGACGATGCTCGTTAGGTCCGGTCCTCCCTGCTGATGCGCCTGGAATCCCACGAGGAGTGGACAAAGATGACTCACCGGGCTGAGCAGAAGTGGCACCGCCACCAGCGGCTGCGGCGGGAGCGGCAAATGCAGGCTTGGGCACGGGCGTAGGCGTACCTGGTGCGGCAGAGGGGGTCGATGACGGCGCAGGAGCAGGAGTCGGCGTGGGCAGCATCGGCTTGTAGGTCTTGGCCATGTCGAACACCTCCACCACCGGGCGCTGCGGCGTCTCCTTAGCCGCCGTCTCGACGATGGCCCACTTGCCCGTGGCCACCCGGAGCTTGTTGTCCAGCATGTTGATCCGCACCGTCGACTTCTTCTCGGCCATAAGCGTCGCCTGCTCTTTGGCCAGCGCCACCTTGTTCTCCATCTCCGCCTTGACCGACACCTCGACCTCGTCCCGCACTCGCTTCGTCTCGACCTCCAACTTCTTCTTGATGTTCCCGGCAATGATCGACTTGACGGACGCGTTCTCAGTCAGGAATTTGCGCGTCTCCGCGTCGCCGAGCTTGCTGAAGTCGACCTTGCTGAAGTCCATCTTGCCAGGGTCGATGGGGGTGGAGGGTGCTGCCTGTTGCTGGCCATCATCGGCGCCAGCACCAGTAGCGACGGTAGGAGTAGGCCTCGCTGTTGTGCTGGGCGGCGGCCCAGCTGAGCCCATGTTCTCCAGCTGCCAGATCTTGCGCTCCTGCTCAAGCCGGAGCTTGTACTCCTCCTCCAGCTTCGACTTCATCTCCTCGTGATCTTTCACCAGCTGCTCTTTAGTCTCCTTAAGTTTCTTGTTGAGTGCTTCCTTCATCTTCTCAGAGCGCTGGGTGACGGTGGCGGTCATGCTCGACTCGATGTTCTGTGCCTTCTGCTCGAACTCGGCCGCCTTGGCCTCCGCGGCGGCGATCCGGTCCGCCAGGGCAGCCCGCTCAGCATCAGTAAGGCTCGAAGCCGCTGCTGCCGCAGGCTCCGCGCGGGGCACAGACCCTGTCTCAGAAGCTCCGTTCTGCATGGCAACATCGCCGCCGTTGGGCAGTTCCTGTTGCTGAGGCCGGGATTGCGCAGTCGCTACTGCTTGGTCGCGTTCCTCCACGGCAGCCGCAAGCTGAGTCCGCAAGCTATCCAGCTCCGCCTCGACCTCAGCCTTCTGCGCGTTGACCGTGTACAGCTCCTGACGAAGAGCCTCCAGTTGCTGTTCAAGCTGAGCGGCCCTCCCATTATCAACAGGCCCGGTCGCCGCAGGGGTTGGGGCTGCGAAGGGGTTTGCAGCAGGCAGCGCCGCCTCTCCTTGAGCATGCAGTTGCTGCTGCTGCTGCCGCTGTTGAGTGTGCGCATTGATCAGCTGCTCCTCTAGGGTCGTCTTTTCGGCCAAAGCAACCTGAAGGTCAGACTCGACAGCCCGGAGCTTCTCGTTAAGCGCGTTCAGATCCTCCTGGGCCGCATTCTTTTCGGACTGAGTTGTCCGGATCAGAGCAGCCTGCTGGCGTGCTTTCTCCTTCGCCTGCTCGATGATCTTTCCCCTGTTGACGTTCCAAGCAGCACGCTCCGACTCAAGAGTAGCCTCGAGCTCCGCAACCTTCATCCTCAGCGGCTCCTCGCCCTCCTTGAGAGCGTCGCGCTCTGCCTCAAGGGTGGCGATCGACGCCTTGAGCTGCTCCATCTCAGCTGGGTCGACGCGGCCGTATTTGGTCAAGATACCCTCGGTCCGCTTCTGCCACCTATCGCGGTCTTCCTGGAGCTGCTTCACCTCCTCCTCCAAGAAGGTCTTTTGGTTCTCGAGCTCCCCGACACGGGACTCGAGGGGATGCAACTTGGCCTCGAGCTGCTGGACCTTGGCGTTCCTCTGTGTCAGCTGCCTCTGTGCCTGTTGAGTCTCGTTCCGCAGAGTGACGTTGCTCTCCCGGATCACGTTCAGCTCGTTGAGTTTCTCCATCAGATCCTTGTAGGTGCGCGAGTTTGCGCCTGTGTCTGACTGGGCCCGGCGTTCCTGGTCCAGCTTGAGACGAGCCTCGTCCAGTTGGGACTGTAGATAGTCGACCTGTTGCTGGAGCCTTCTGCCCTCCTGGAGCTTCAGGTCGAACTGGACCTCTAGAATCTCCTTCTCGCGACGCAAATAGCTGTTGAGCTCGCGCAAGCCCTCGGCAGCAGTGTCGGCAAATACGGGAGCGGTAGCGGCAGAATCATCGCCAAAGGTTCGGCTTTGCTGGAGGTCCGAAATCTGGGTGGTGACGTTGTCCAGCTGCTGGTGGAGCAGCTTGTTCTGCGCACTGGCATCGTCGCGTCTCGCCTTGTACTCCATGAGCTCCTGCTCCAGCTGCTTCCTGCGGTCCTCCCACGAGCTCTCGCTCTGGGCCAGCTTGACCCTCGCAGAGTCCGCTTCAGCCTGCCACGACGCAGCCTGCGTCTTGACCTTGTTGTACTCCGTGCGAAGGCTCTGGAGCTGCTTGGCCGCCTCGGCATGCTTAAAGAGCTCCTGCTCGTAGTCCTGGTGGGCCTTGTTGGCTATATCGGCTTGGGCCCGCAGGTTTGCCTGGTGGTGCTTGGCCGTCTCCCTGTACCTCTCCTCCTTGTCTCTGAGCCGTGAGATCTCCGACTCGAGAATGCGCTTCTCATCCTCCAGCTTTCGTGTCTTCTCGCCCTGTGAGTCTCTAATGACAGAGAGTTCCGTGTTGGACGTGGCCAATTCTTGAGACAGGTCCCCAATCCGCTGCTCAAGCTCCTTGATCTTGGCATCCTTGGAAGCGATGGTGGCATCCATCTCCTCACGGTATGACTCCTGCGACTCGGCGAGACTGTTGAGATCCTCTTCGGCACTCTGAGCGAGCTCCTTGAAGTGCTCTGCCTGCTGCTTAGTATTCTCCAGCTGGGTGTTTGCCAGGTCAAGCTCCCGTTTGAGGTCCGCCACCTCGTCGGTGAGTTCCTGGATGCGAGCCTCGGCATCGTCTTCCTCCTCAGCCACAGACCCGCCGGCGGTCGGAGCTCTGGGCGTCGGCCGAGGCTGCAACCGCTGTGATCGCTCCTCGGCGCTGCGGAGCTCAACGGTCAGTTGGTCAACGCGAGCCTGTAGGTGATCTCGGCTGGTCTTGGTCGCAATCAGCTCCTCCTTATGCTGACTCAGGCTCGCCATCAGGTCGTCGATTCGCTTCTGAGCCTGTTGTGAATCGTAGTCTTTCCGCTGCTGTAGTTTCTTCGCTTCTTCGGTCTCCTCGGCGAGCTTGCGTTTTGTGCTGGTGAGTTCGGCAGCTAGGCTGTCAATCTGGGTCTGCATGCGCCGCTTGGCCTCCGACTCGGAGAGTTGATGCTCATTCTGAAGAGTTTGTTGTTGAGTGAGGAAGTTATTCAGGCGTGTCTTCTCCTCATTCAAGTCCTCAATGTCCTTGTTGAGGCGTTCTTGGATATTCTTCCAGAGCATCTTCTCGGCCTTGAGGTTCGTGTTCTCGTTTCGCGTGCTCTCGAGCAAGCTTTCCTTCTCGATGAGATCCTCAGCCTTTGACTGAGCGAGAGCCTCCGTCTTGGCTAAATACGTCGAAAGCTCCGAGTTTCGCTTCTTCAAATGGTCCGCTTGCGACCCGAGGTCTGCGTTGGTGGACTGAAGTGTTTCGTAGCGCTCGTTCAGAAGAGTGAGTTGGCTGTTCAACTTTGCGACCTCGGCCTGCAGCGCGCTCTTGTCCTCGGCGAGCTGCCTGGCTTGCTCTCGAACGGCCTGCAGGTCGATGCTCTGCTCGTTGCGGTATGCATCGAAGTTGTTCTGAAGCTCACGCAGCGCGGCGCTCAAGTCGGCGTCGTCAGGGTTGTGCTGTTCGATGCTAGCGAGGACTTCCCTACCGTCGGCTGAGTTGCCTAGCACAGAATGGATCTCGGCGGCGCTGGCCTTTTGCTGTAGCATCCGTCGGAACATATCTCGCTCTGCCATGTAGCTCTTCATCCGCGTTGTCAAGGATTTGGACTCGTCTTGTATCTTTGAGACGAGGTCGCGAAGCTTGACCACCTCCTCCTGATCTTCGGCGGCCTGCCTCTTGGCTGCGAGTGCCTCCTCGTTTTCAAACTTGTCGGCGAGCTCACGCGTGATCCTGAGCAGTTCCTGGTTCTTCTCCTGCAGCTCAATTATATCCTTGAAGGCCACGAACTTCTCCGTGATAAACAAGTGCGTGTCGGACATATCGTTGAGAGCATTGTCGGAGACCTCGCCCCTCTGCAGCTTCGAGAAGTGCACGGATTCCTCCTCTGTCAGCCGGTCCAAGCCTTTCTCCCGGGCGTGCATGTTGAAGATGAGAACCTGGATCTGCGTGCTAAGGTCTCTCATCTGCGCGCGAAGAATCTTGATCTCCGCCTGAGCCGTATTGTTCGCAGCTTCTGCCTTGCGGGCAGCCTTCTTAGCGAGATCACGCTCCTGATAGCTCTCATCAGCAAGTCGGCTCATCTGCACATTCTCGTGCCGCAAACGCTCCGCCTCCTCTTGCAGTTCGGCGAGCTCTGGTCCCTTGGCCTCCAAGGCGCCCATGATTTCGTCAATTTCCTGCGTGAGATTGCGATTGCGGCGCTTCTCACCCGCAAGTTCGCCCTTAACTTTGTATAGCTCGTCCATGGCTTGGGCGGCGGTGATGGAAGACTTGGCCCGAATAGAACCGGGGGTCCCGTAGGCTCCAAACGGCGATCCCGCCCGGAGTAGTGCCCCGTTCGGCCGTGGGGTGTGAGGTGCTGAGCCTGGTGCATCCCGATGGCCCTGGGAGGTCATGGCCCGGAGCTGATCAACTTCAGCCTGGAGCTCCTGTTCCTTGTGCTCTAGCTGGGCGCATTCCTCCTTCGCCTGCTCCAGTTGCTGGAGCGCCCTTCGGACCTCATCTGAGCTGCTGTCCTTGACCTGCTCCAGTGTTTGTTTGAGCTGGTTGATCTCCTTCTTGTACTCCTCTGCATACTCTCGGGACACTTCGGCCAGACGCTTTGCGGCCTCAATCTCCTGCCTGAACCCTGCCTCAGAGCGCGCTGCGGATTCCTGTGCCTGCTGCACCTTTGATAGCGCCTCTTCCGTCTTCTGTTGGGCCGTCTCAAGGCGTGAGCGGAGTTGTTGTTCGCTTCTCGTCACAGATTCCAGGTTCGAGTTAGCGTCCTCGTTCAGACGCTGCAGCTCGGCGATGCGAGCCCCCTTCTCTTTACGGAACTTCAGGGCCTCGCTGCTCTTCGTCTTCAGCTCGTTCTCGAACCATTCGTTGTTCCGCCGCACGAACTCCAGTTCCTGCTGCAAGCTCTGTTCGCGAAACTTCGCGCTGGTAACGGCTGCCTTTGCGGATTGTGTCTCCTGTTGCAGGGATGCCACCTCCTGACTCAAGACTAGGTTCTTTTGATGCTGTTTTTGAAGCTCTTCCGAGAGCTCCGCATTCGCAGCATTCTTGGTGTCTAAAATCGAAAGGGTGTCCCGTTTTGATGTCTCGAGCGAGATTACGCGCGCGCGGAGAGTTTCGACTTCGGAGACTGAGGTCGTGTTTTCGGACTTGAGAGACTGCAGTTGATTTTCGATTGTTTGACGAGCCGTTTCTAAGGTGCACAATGTCAGCATAGATCGAGGGGGGATATGTAGCAGACGCCTGAGAGCAGGCAGACAGATTGCCGGCGCGGCGTTGTACGGGGGGGGAGACAGGCGTAACAATCACTCACCCTCTTCCTGGAGCTTGCGGCGAAGAATTTCAACCTCCTTCAAAGCGTTATCCGCCGTCGCCTTGAAGGTTTCGCAGCGGGATTCTGAGCTGCGCACGGCATTCTCGAGCTCGATATCGACCTGCACCTTCTCGGCGTAAAGGTTATCGAGTTCGTATGCCTTCACCGCGACGGCGTCGAGGACGGCTCTGACGAGTTCGGCAGTAGGGTCAGACGCGACTGTCGCGAGAGTATCTTCTGGCAAACTCAAATGGCTGGACAAATAGCCCAAATCCACGGCAGCCGCCATGGTGTCGGAAGTTAAGAAAATAATGCGGGAAATGATTCCATGAATGTGCGGTACAGGAGGGTTGAGATGAAAAGACGAAGAGGTAAGGAAGATGGAATGAGCGACAGGTTAGGTCATTTGGTCAAAGATTTGTGATGTTTCTTTCATTCAAATCGAAGCTCTCTCTGTTTTCGGCAGGAACAAGGTCTGCAAGGCTGCTGCGCGCTAGCATGGGCTAGGCTAGCAAGCCGACCGCACCTGACCAATGAAATTATTGGGGGAAAAGTGGGGTTCTGAGCTGGGGAAGCTACGCCTCTGGTCTGCCTCTGATTTGCCTCAAACGATACGTGGTGCAATCGAGCAGCAGGTTCTTTAGGTTGTCCCTCGATCGCGAAGAAAGATATCTCTCGGTCTAGCATTCAATAGGCAATACCCTAATTCATTATGACGGCAAGTTGTACAATGCCAGGCCTGATATACAGCTAATCATTTCCTTCCTTTCCTCAAGAGCACACGGGCATGGAGAGTGAGAGTCCAAGCTTCCATAGGAGATGGACTGCTCTTGCCTCTGGCATCTATGCTGTGATCTCTTAGAAACAGAGTGCCTGCTAGTCAAGAAAGCCCTCCTAGCCTGTCTTATTAGCTTGTCGATGCTCAGTTGCAGCGATTTCTGGGTAGCTTTCCTGGCTACCCCTTAGTCCTGACTTGGAGGCCTCATCACGAACATCTACTCCCGAAATTCACGGTTTAAAAGTGATAGTAGAGTTATCAAGGTAGATCTCACTATTCCTTACCTACCTACGGACTAATCTATACTGCGTATGTCGGTAGTCATCCTGACCTTAAAACTACCTGAGGCTAGAGACAAGCACGTCAGGAACTAGCCTTGTCTGCCAGGATATGTCCTTTTGTCACTCCTAAAGGTAAGTGATGATACAATCCTAGAGATTTAGCTACTTAGTCTAGGACGTAATCTTAGCTCACATTAGTCACTGCTGTACATAGGTTTATCCTCCGCCCACTGGTCCTTCCAAGCAATTATTGCTTCGATGTTTGCGTTTCGCAAGAACAACTTCGCAAGACCTTCCCTAGGATCTCAGATAGACAGTCGGCACCCCAGGCGTGATTGGTGGGCTATATAGCCTTGGGATCGACAAGCTGGCACGGGTTGACAGGCGGAAGGAGAAATGGGCACCGAGGTTATACCATACAAGTTGTATGTTATATCCCGAGGATTTGCCTTGGGCAGTGGGAATGCTTCGGGATCTAGTGTATGTCACGATGCTAGCATAGCGATGGAGAGCTCAGCTCGCGGGAGAATGGCAAGTGGTTATCACAAAGTACCTACGGATTATAGCATCGCGGAATGGTTGTGGTGGGGCCGAAGGTACCTATGTACTTCCAAACGCATACAGCTACCAATTCTGACGGCGGGAAGGTAGGGTGGCGTCGGGGTTCTAGACCCATTCAAATTCTCTGGGCAAGTCTCTCCTACAAAACTCACGGGTGAGCACGTACCACAGTACTTGTTCTTAGCATTTAGAGCGATTGCACGATCCTATGGAAATATTCCGCACCAGCCATTGGTGGGTATCTTGCCCGAGTAACATTCAGAATTCAGAGTCACCAATCAGCTCGAATACTCAGCAGCGTTAGCGGGAATCTCATGCGCGAGCTGTTAAGGATGCCTAGTCCATCAGTGATCAGTCTAAGCTTTGACCGCCGTATTGGGGAGGCGGATGGGGCGATTTTGCCGCTGGGAGGCACGGAGGGGACAGCGCCCCAAGCCAAGCGGGCGAAAATGGAGTAGACCCTGTCAATTTACTGGAGGTACCCAAGGGGGGCAGTTGCCGATTGCACGATTCCCCTCATCAGCGAAAGATCATACGATTCTTTCACAGGCCAACAATTTTTCACCAGAAGACCACCAGGGGCTCTGCAATGAAATGTTACAAGACTCCCCAGGCACAATGGCAAAGTCAGGCCATCTCGAGCCCTTTGGACGAATTCTTCCAATCGGCTCGCGTCACCTTTCTCCATTTCTGAGCATCCAGAGTGGAACCTCCCTGCTCAAACTGTCTTGCTCTTCTCTGCTTGCCAGCTTCTGCGCAGTACACAGAAACCCAGAGGACGAGAGGCAAACAAGAAGCATCACGAGCAGCCAGCAGCCCAGCAAGATCAGCACCACTCGCGCATTGCAACAAGAGCCGTGAGCCGTCCCGTTCCACCTTGTACTCCGTACTCGGCTCCCCGGCCGCTCGTTGCGCTGCTCTGGCTGGGGGAAGTGAAGGTTGGAGGACTGCCCGATCAGCTCGCAGCACATGGCAATACCTACCCGCCTCATTATCTTGTACCTGCTGACGCATTGTACAGCTACCCGTCAACGTCCCCAGTCTTCTTCTTGTCCTTCGATTGGTCTTGATCTCGATCCTTTGATCAATTGACCTTTTTTCCCCTTCTCCTTCTCCTCCTCACCCGCATTAGAGACGCTGCTGCATCGGCTCCATTGAATCGCGCATGCGATAATTCCCCGTTGTGGTTGTTGTGCATTGCGCAACTACGGGTTTACCGAAGTCTTGTCGCCTGCTTGCATTTTCGTCCTCTCGTCCTCATCTGCCTGGCCTCTGCATCTGCAGCTTTGCGCGCATGCTCCTAACCTCTTGGGCTCTGCTCTCTGCTTGTTGAACCGAACTGTGATCCCACTCTTCAACATTCTCGCCACCGCTCCTGTGGTTTATTTTCAACACCTGAAGTCTGCCCCTCCATCGCGCCCCAGCCCGGCCGCCTGACCGCCTTTAGTGTCGTTGACACCGCCTTCGAACCATCAAGACTTTCTGGTTCGCGACGTGATCCTCGTCTCACCCCACTCCGCCTCACCCGACTGTTTTCCTCACTTTGGGAACTGGGGGCTGTGGTGAGCCTCGTCAAGCCCTTTCACTAGTGGAACGAATTCCAATTGCGACTTGGCCTGGCTCTTGCGACTGGGGTACTCACGGACCCGAGACAACTGGTCTCCTTTGGTGGCACAATACACTTCGCGCTGAGCTTGAGTTAGACACCTTGGTTCACATATCGCCCATAACGTGAGGAAGGCACGGCGACTTTCCTTGCCACCGATCTGTCGCTAGCCATCGAGTCGAGGCCCCAGAGAGGCTGTCGCTCCGATAGCCGCGAGACTACATTGGTCGTCGCCGTGATCCGTTTACAGCTACAGGAGTTCGGGTATAACTCTAGCATCAGGCGAGATCGCACCCTGTTTTTACACGAGCGAACCGGGGATGCGTCACGGCTGAACGCTGGTGACCATGGATCCGAACTTTATCAAAACACTCGACTACTTCACGGTGCCCAATAATCAGGTACGGTTTCACCTCGGCAAGCCGCGAGGGCGTCCCAGTTCTTCCCTTCCCCTTAATGCTGCTTCCTTCGTCATGCTGACAAAAAACCGGATAGACCGTGAACCCGGTTGATCGTGCTGCGAACCTGGCGCGGCCGCCACCGGGACAACAACCAGGCCTTTGGAATCCCTCCGCGCTGGGTTCTGAGGTCGGAGCGTCACTATCGTCGTCAACTCCTCAGAGCGCTGGGTCTTTCGAGCAGTTCCAGTCGACTTCGAGCGCGCCGAGCAACATCTCATTCAGCCCGCCACAACGGCAAAGGTCTCTCTTCACCCAGGGGCCAAGGACCATCTTGCCCACAAGGACACCGAGACCAAAGGAAAGGCATGAGAGGAAACGGTCAAAACTGAGCACGGATGCGACACCCTTTGACTCGGTGGATTACTGGCTGCAGTTCGACAACGAAGACGGAGCACAGGAGGAATCAGGAGGCAACCCTTCTCACTTGAAAGCCGAGAGCCAAGGCATGATGAAATCATCAGCAGCCCCGTCGATGGATAGGTGAGCATCTCAGACTGTATCCACAGCTTATTTCGCCACGAGGCGATGTATGCTACGGTGCGGTGTTACAAGCGTGGCTAACAAAGCGTGAAGAAACACCGGGAGGCCTCAAGGTGGCCCTCAGGCTGCGAGACAAGAGGATGCAATCGACGACAGTGCTCTTGACAACGCGTTGTCGGATGAGGAAGAGAACTACTCATCAATAAACCTTGCCGAGCAGTTGTCCAAAATCGATTCCGCCGCCCCTTCAGAGGTCCCCCAGAGAGAAGGCCTCTACTCAACACCCCTCAGCTGGGAGCGACCGCAACCAGGCCTGAGGATGGACTCCATTATGAGCACCCAAAGCCAAGCAACGCTGGACCAAGAAGAGCAGCGACGACTGATAGCGATAGCGATGAACCCAGGGTCCTCTATGGGGGGATTGGGCTCAACAATCGTCAACCAGTATGGCTCCGGCCTTGGGGGTTCATCGATGTCATCTGGGCTGGGGTCAGGCATGGGTTCCGGCCTGGGAACGGGTTCGCACGGCTTCGGTGGGGGTATGAGTTCAGGCTTTGGCGCTGGGCTTGGAACAACATCCTTAAGCCAGGTGATGAATACGCCTTCGCACCTATCCTACTCGCCCTCGGTACACCGTCCACAGCCACAGCGGCAAGACAGCATGGCCAGTGAGAAGGGCAAAGAGAAGGCGGGCAAGGCTGGAGACAGAACTGCCCACAACGATATAGAGCGCAAGTACCGGACGAACCTGAAAGACAAGATCTCGGAGCTGAGAGACGCGGTTCCAGCTCTGCGGACGATTCCAGAGAACGCGGTAGACGATGGAGACGAAGATGGTCAGCCGTCACGTGGCCCCAAAGTCAGCAAGGTGAGACCAGCTAGACATCTAGGAAATATGCCGGGTGGCTTGTCCGTTGCCCATTTTGGTCAATGGGCTGTTCTGACGACAAATGTGTTTTTTTTTTTTGCAGGGAACCGTACTCACAAAGGCGACTGAGTACATCCACTACCTCGAAAAGAAGAACAAGATGATCTTGCAGCAGCACCAGGAGCTGTCGAGGCGCCTTCAAGCCTTTGAGCAGCTGCTCAACGCGACCGCACGGCCGACATATCAGATGCCGAATTACAGCAGGACGATATTCGACCCGAGAGCGTTCTGCTGATACCTATTCTCTTCTGTCTTGCGCCCACTCGAGATCGTTCTCTTGCAAATATTTCAAATGTACATATTATGGATATTCTCTTAGCCTCTTCTTTCGTTCGCCGTTTTCACGAGTCATGCTGAGCCAGCCGATCCGGCCGATGCATTCCCGGAAAGCCTCTGTACTCTGTACCAAGTTACAACCACTCATTCCTTCATAACTCTCTACCTCGACCTACATATCTGTCGACATTTCGCGGTTTCTCATGGCATTTTCCCGGTGGGGGGTTCAGGCGCGCAAGGAACCGAAGCAAATCCTGCTCTTCCTGTCTTCTTGCGGCGGATTTAGTGTGCTTTAAAGGAGGGCCTTGGCTTCAATTCTATTATCGAGCATGACGAGACCCAGACACGCTGAATGAACAGATCGCGGGTCGAATGAACACACGGATCTCGTCGAGACATTAGAGCTTGCATAATAGAGCGGAACAAGCATTTGATTTGGCGGCATGTTTTTATCTTTTCTTTCTTTTCCGGGTTTCTTTTCTTTTTCATGATTGTTTTTCATGTTGTCCTTAGCTGGGAGTCGGGAGAATGGGCTTTCCGGACTTCTGATGACATGGGACAAAATGGAGAGGCTCATAAAAAGGGGAGAGCGATGTATCAAGCTGGTTTTGTGACGTTCTGAGACCGCATGCGTGCTCGGCAGCACGGTGGAAGCTATCTATGTCTTCATCCGGGAAGGATTCCTACATCCGGTTCATATGGCGCGAAACTACCGACCTGCTTGCCGACCACAGCTAAGGTACGTTAGGCTGGTATCAATCATTGCGCATGAGGATTGCTTTCCAGGCCGACAGGAGACCATGCACGACATCAAATCAGCGAACGATCAAGGCCATTTGCGGCTCTGTTTGACGGTCGAACTCACGATGCGAACGAGTCGGCTGAGAGGAGTTGGGGGTACCCGAGTAGACATAGAGGTCCTACCTAGGACGTGGACGGGTTTATAATACACTTTATATACAGGTCACGATGAGTCTCTCCCTATGGTCCATCCTCATGACTGCCGGAGTGCCTCGATATCAGCAACCTCCTTCACCGCCTCCGTGGTCAAGACAAGCGGTGAATCGTCCAGGACACAGATACTATCCTCGATCCTCACCGCCATGCCCCTGTACCTCTCAGGCCACCGGTCGTCATTAGCAGGCACGTAAACACCTGGCTCGATGGTGACGCAGTGCCCCTCCTGGAGCGCGATGCCCCTCCCATAGCCGGGGACATCATGCACGTCCAGCCCGACGTAGTGCCCGATGTGGTGGGGGAACAGCGCCCCCATGCCACGTCCTCCGCTGCCGCCAGAGAAGTCGAACCCTAGCCTCCCCAGCTGGTCGCGCAACCCCTCCTCGGCGACGGCGTGGATGCGGTCGAGCGAGAAGCCCGCGCTGGCGCGGCACAGTGACACGCAGGTCCGCTGCACCCTCAGCACGGCCTCGTAGAGCTCCCTCTGGGGCTCCGAGAACCTGCCACTGAGGGGCCACGTCCGGGTGATGTCGGTGATGTAGGTGCCGTACTCGCCGCCGGCGTCGACGAGGACCATCCCGTTCGGGTCCAGTGCCGCGTTGTTCTGGACGTAGTGGATCATGCCGCCCCTCGCGCCGCCGGCCACGACGGGTATGTAGGCCGGGCCGTCGCACCCTTGCAGGGCGAAGGCGTGGTCCAGGTAGAGGGCGAGGTCACGCTCCGTCTGCCAGGTCCGACGCATCGCGTCTGTGATGACGCGCCCGGATATCCGCCCCGCGGTGCGCATGTTGGCCACCTCGGCGGGCGACTTGATGGCGCGGAGCTGATGCACCAAGGGGGCGAGCGGCTTCGCGCTCTCGCCCCCATTCCCGCCGCCGTAACTGGGCGAGTCGGAGAAGACATCCTCGGTGCCTCTGATCAGCCTCGCGACCTCCCCACCGGCCTCGTCGATCGCGCCAGCAGAGTCCGCGTTCCAAACGTCCCTAGCCGCGTCGACGCCGCTCCAGGGCCCCGACCACTGTTCCGCACGGGCGTCCTTCGGCCTGACGTAGAGGCGGAATTCGTGGTCCTGGGGGTCGGAGCCTGTCTTGCGTATCACGGCGAGCGAGTCTTGCTCTGCGAAGCCGGTGAGGTAGAGAAAGTTGGACTCCTGGCGGAAGGGGAAGAAGACGGCGCCCGAGCGGTATTTTAATTCCGCGGAAGGGAGGATGGCCACGCTGTTGCGGGGCAGGAGCGCGGCGAGCTTGAGACGTCGATTGTAATATTCCTGAGCGGTGATGCCCGGGGTCAGCTCGCCGGGTTTGAGGATGTGCGGGTGCGTTTCATGGACGGGCTGTCCGAACTGAAGCTCCGACGCCGAGACCGTGGCGTAGGTTCTCGGCCGTTGTATCCTCCACGGCCGAGACCACGGTAACTTTGATGCTAGTGAATACAGTCCGCGCTCTGACTGTCCATTGGAATTGCCCAATCCCGGCATTCGCCATTGGACAGACCGTCCGAGATGGGTGGCTTGGTGAGGCCTCATGCTTGGAATTTAAAATTTGAGGAAGCTGCAGTCACCTCATCTCGTCCGGGGTTCTGGGCAGTCTTAAAGTCTCAACCCGCGTCACTCCCGTCAATGGGCTAGTGAATGAGGTGAGAGCCGCAGTGTGGCTGACAATGGCATGCGTGGGGAGACCGGGAGAGATTGAGTTTCACTTGTCAGCCTTGACAGCTAAACTCAATTCCCATCTCGCAATCTCGAATTTCGAACACCAATCTCAAGAGCATCGGATCCATTCCGTCTCCATCACACACAAAGAGCCGATGAGAGAAAGAAAAATTCCCGGTTCTGTCAGTCCGCCTCGATCTGTTCCCGGTTGCTGTGTGGTCGCTGGCAGCATTGAGCCCCACCAGGCTTTCCCCCAAGCGGGCGTTATTGTTGTTGATGAGGAACGCGGGGGCTCCACTGCTGGCTTTGGCCCGAGCTCCCATCCCACGCGAACAAACTTTCCTCTGATTCACACCCGAATTCTCGTTCACACACACAGAGAGGGCCAGCACCTGGACTTCAAGGACCAACCTCCCGCCCAAAAAAATCACCGCTTCACACTCTTTGTCGTTGGAATTGAGGCACCATTACGTTGTCCTACTCTTTGTTTCATCACGCTTGCTGCCTCATTTTTCACTATTCTCCCCTCTAAAAGCTCAATGTTGGTGCTGCACTGAGCCGTTTATGCTTTTTCTTTCGTGTAGTCCGGACAGTGCAGTACAGGAGCGAGACGTGTTTGTTGGTTGACTAAGGTTCGCAGCAGTCGCGTGTCGCTTGCTGGGCAACCCCTCCCTCCCGCCAATTGCTCTCTGCACCAACAGAGTCCGTGTTCCTTTGCCTTTCCGCAGCAAGCCACACAGCACACCGCACCCAAACAACATTCACATTCCCCCAGGGAGCGGAGGAGCAGAACACCACTTTCTGGGTGCACTGCCCTCTGCGGATACAGCCTTCTGCAGGGTCGACGGATTTGTCACATACCGCTGGTCCCCTCCTAGCGCATAGCATTCCCATATTGTTCGCACCGTTTTTATGGCAACAGTATCCCTATCTCCCGCTCCAGTCCCATTCACTGCTATGTCGACCCGGAGAGCACCACTGTCAAGCAATCCCAATGCCGCCAACTCCCCTCTGAGAGGGTCCGCCGGCCAGGCGGCTCTCTTCTCCAAGCAAAAACGCTCGTATGCGAGCGCACAAAGGGAGGAGCTCTATGGGCAGCCACCTCCGGCCAAGAAACAGATGCTCAACAACGCCACATCCCGAGCCGTCAGATCGCCGACCAAGCAGAGACTGCCAGTGCCGACAGCAAGCTGTCGAAACAGCGTGGCGGAGAAGGAAAGGGCCGTTCAGCAACCAGCTTCGAAACGGCAGCAGGTTAAGATCTCGGAGCAGGATGTTGAGGCTATCCAGAAGTGGGCGAACAGCCAGCGTGCCCAGTTCCCGCGTCATGTCTTTTACTTCGACAGCGTGCCAGAGGATATCCAGCTGAAGCTCAGGAAACAGGTTCAAGCTCTGGGAGCTGTAAGTACTTGCAGGATAGACCCCTTCGCCTCGAGACATTAGGCGTACCATTTCTCCGTTGTCTAACGAACCTTGATCTGCAGCGTGAGGAGAAGTTCTTTTCCATCGACATTACCCATGTCGTCACGACGCGGTCCATCCCCTCAGCCCAGTCCATCGCCCAAAGCGCGAGTTCCCAAGCGGATTCGCAGATCCAGGAGAGCCATGACCAACCTCAGACGATCAACCCGTCACTCCTCAGTCGGGCCACAGACGCCGCTAGCACCAAGCGGAAGCTTTTCGATATTGCGCCAACTACCCGGAGACCGCCGATCAACCAGCTTGGCGATGATATCGTGCGACGGCCCAAAGTCACACGTAACGTGGATCTCCTCGAACGAGCCCGTGAGATGAGCAAAAGAATTTGGCCTCTGGAGAAGTTCCAGCGGATAATGTCCACCCTGCTGGAGCAGGACCCATACCGTGCTGCCATGGGATTTGGTGTATCGGGCAGGTCCCAGCGGCAAGGCCCCAGGCCTCAGGAGGATGCTAGCCTTTTGCAGGCGTTGAACAAAGAGCGTCTCAGCGGGCCATCAGACCGTGATCCCACTGCATCCGCGAAGGAGCTTCACATGTTCAAGGGGCCACACATCTACATCTACGACATCGAAGAGAAGCAGCGGCCCATCATGGTACGCGAGTACGCCAAGGTCTCGGATAAGCAGGACGGTGACTGGCCTCAGCTGCGCGCCTCCGGCAGTGGACGGTGTCCGTTTGTGGAGGATGAAGTGCCAGACAAGGCATCTAAGAGAGCCATCACCAATGCTGCGGCTGTCAACAACCGTGCCGTGGAGTCGGCACCGAAGCTCCAGCCACCCATCCAAGACTTGCGTCCAAAGCCAGTGACAGGCAAGCGGACACTCGCAGAGATGGATGATGCCGCATTGAACCGCGGCAGCATCGGACAGGCCCAGGCTCTCAAGCCGACGGAGATCTTTGCGCCGGCCAAGATCAACGCCCCGCCGACAATCGACTTCCACCCGGGAGGCAACAATGCCTTCACCACCACTAGCCGTGCCCGACCCGCCCGCTTCTTTGCCGGAGAGCCCGTCGCGTCTGGTCTCCAGCCGTCCGGGGTGACGTCGGCCATCCGCTCCCAGATGGTGTCGTCGACGACCGGCCAGCTGGGCGCTGCCAAGACGGGAGTGAGCAAGGAGGTGATGGGCCTGCAGCGGAAGGTGCTTCAGAAGAGCGGCTCCACATCTCAGAACCCCAGCTCGCGGCGCCACGCTGAGATGAGCTTGGATAGCGGCACGTTTGCCCGGTCGGCAAGCCTTGGGAACGTGCAGAAGAAGCTCGAGGCCATCGATGAGGCCATCGTTGCCCGGGAGGAGAAGCACAAGCGGACTCACAGCATCCCGACCAGGCTCAGCTCCAAGCCTAAGAAGCGTGAACCGAAGCCAGGGTATTGCGAGAACTGTCAGGACAAGTTTGACGATTTTGATGACGTTAGTGACGCTCTTTCCATTCCTCGCCTTTGTTTTTTACTATTTTATTTTTCTTGCTTCCACTGTTTGGTATCCCTTTGCCACTGCTCCTTGGTCCCTCCCACTAACTTACTTTCCTTTTAGCATATACAATCTCGGACTCATCGCAAGTTTGCCGAAAACGACGACAACTGGGAGGAGCTTGATCGCCTCTTGGTGTGTCTGAGACGGTACCCCATGTACAATGGCAGCTCCGACACAGAATATCAAACAGAAGCATGCAACGAGTAACGCATGCCCTGCGTCAAGTCAGCGCCTCGTTCTTCCATTTCCTCGTCTGGCTTGAACCTTCAGATTGCCACTGTGCCGCCCCTTTCCAATAGAAACAAAAAGCGATCCGCCCTGTGCTGCTTGACCAAGCCTACTTTGTTATTTGTCCAGCTCTCTCTTCGCTCCCTAAGCCTAGATTCTAGACCACAACTTTTGCAATCATGCGATGACTCCTCATCTTTGGCTCATTCACATATTTCTCTTCTCGGCTTCGGCAGGTTGCATGTCAAGCACGTCTGTTATGCTGCATTTCTCCGGCGATGGCGTCTAAGATACCTCATGGGTTCAGCACTTGTTCGACTTGTTTCTTGCTTTTTTTTTGGTGATCCATCATTTTCACTTCCTTCATTTCGGGTTCGTCCATGTTTCACAGGTTTCGTACCATATTCTTTCCGTTCCTTCGCCCCATTCTAACTAATATATAAGACATGGCTTGGGTGGAATTGGCGCAGTCACAGCGTTGCGGTGTTATATTATCTTCAGCTGCCTGAGCTCTGAATTCATGGCCGTTGTTGTTGCTGCTGTTTTTCTCATGGCGTCAAGCGGAAATTCTTACTGCATCGACGCAGCCAATTTTTTTTTTTCAAACACTCAGTTTTACTTTACTTTTTGGTTGGAAGGTTTGGGATACGTTGGTACTTTTCACTTGTTCATCTTATGCATCGAGGATCGTGGCGGGTGTTACAAAGACAAAGAAAGGCGGATACGGATCTCAGCACAGCTGGGCAAGCAGGGCAGACACTTTCTATGGACGTAAGAAAGCGAGGGAAAGGGGGGAGGGAATGGTGGGAGGACGGACAAGTGAACGAACGACCTTCACAGGAGCGCAATGATGGACCGGAAGATGTTGGGCTACCTGTCTGACGATCAGAAGATGGGCAGGAATGGTGGGGACATATATCATACTGGCATGTGTATACTTGTATCATACGAAAGGAGAAACGAAATTCGATGGCTTTTGTTTGAACTAAAATGGGTTTGGTGTCCTCTCTACGTGACTTAATGGGAGCTGCGGAGGCGTGTCCTTCCTCGTTCATGGTAATGTGACAGGACGATAGACCCTAGTCTTTAAAGGCGAGAGATGCCGAGGCGGCCAAAGGCTTCTTGCCGAAGGGAAAGACCCCTATGAAAACGTAGAGCGATCAAGAATGGATACGGGCAATTTACCTTTCTCCCACCCGAGCCTTTAGAAACTTAAAGTGAACCCGGATTTCTCAATGAGGCTCTCCGATAGCTTTTCCCATCCAGTTTACCCCCTGAGCGCGGGGTAGCTTTCCCCTGAGCTCTGGTGGGGCTGAGGATGGTGACCAGCCTTGTCAGCTTGAATTATGAGGGGTACAGGGCCGTCTTCAACCTGAGGTACCTAACATTGATTGATACCTTTGCTCACATGCCTCACTGAGTCTGACTCAAACGGATCATCAACAGCTCCAACTACGTCCTCCTAGACACCCCGCCCAAGGCCTGACCGCAGAAGGAGTCGCAAATGCCCGTGATTCTGCCGACAAAGAGCAGTGATATTCCACGGTCTCGATCCATCCGATATCCCTCACGGTTTCCTTCCTTCCCACCGAAGAATCCGCCCTGCTCCAGATCAGGAAGTTCCTCGACTTGGCAAATTTGACAGTCAAAAATGTCGTCACCGCCGACGCACGCGACGCGAAGACCCGAGCGACGGCGACCGTCATCGTCCTCGAACGCGTCGTCCTCCCCTACAATCGGCGCCGCCCAGCTTGCCTCGCCGGGCATCGCCGAAGACAGCGAGGAGGCGGCGACGACGCCGCTGGCCATAGACGCGGACTCCCCGCGGCCGGGAAGCCCGGACCTGCCGCTGACGATGACGGCGTCGGCGGTGCTCAGCCGGCTGCCGCGGGACGCGACGGCAGCGCTGGCGGAGGCAGGCACGTTCCCGCCGGAGCTCAAGGTTGTGGTGCGGTTCAAACCCGTGGGCGGGAACGCGCCGCAGCTCGGGAGGAGCGTCTACAAGATCAGCGCGTCGCAGCGGTTCGAGTTCGTCGTGCTCAGCCTGCGCAAGTTCCTCAAGGTCGCGCCGTCGGACAGCGTGTTCCTCTACGTCAACTCGACCTTCGCGCCGGCTCTGGATGAGATCGTGGGGAACCTGCACAGGGTTGGTTCTTTTTTCGATTCTTCGCGCTCCTTCCTCGTTCTTCTGTGTTTCGTTTGGCATGTTTTGCGAGGGGTTTTCGGCTGACTCTATTTTCGCTTCACCTGGGGGGTGGCAGTGCTTCAAGGACTCCAACGACCAGCTCAACGTGTCGTACTCGATGACACCAGCCTTTGGCTGACAGGAGAGTTCGAGCTAAGGCCTCCTTCGGAGAGGCCACTGTCGTTGAATACTTGCCTGAAATCATGCTTCGTGTTCCCTATATCTCTGTCTATCTGCGTAGGTGGGTCCGAGATGCTCGCCAACCGCACAAGAAGCCGAAGGTACCTATGCTATGCAACACACAAACGCCGCTCAATGCGCTACCCAATGCATCCCCCCACACTCAAGAAGAAGAAAAGGGAGAGAAAGAGAAAGAAAAAAAGCAAATATCTAATAGCTAGCCCAGCAAAACGCAGAACACAACGAAAGGATACTTACAACCACCAACCAAACCCCCCGGTGCACTTTAGGCCGCCTCAGCGACAGGCTTCTCAACCCCCCCGACAGCCTCGACAAACCGCTCGAGCTCCTCCCGCTGGATCGGGTAGGTGTGCTCGACAGCGGGGTACCTCCTCCCCTTGACGTCGTCCCTGTACTCGCCGATGGCCTTGAGCGCCTCGCCCCAGACGTCGCCGTACTTCTTGACGAACCTGGGCAGGAACCTGCCGGGCGGGAAGTTGCCCGTCATGTCGATCTGGACGAGCACCTGCCCCGCGCAGCCGCTGCCCGCGCCGATGCCGATGGTGGGGATGTCGAGCCTCTCCGTGACGAGCGCCGCCACCTCGGCGGGGACGGCCTCGACGACGGTGGCGAAGCAGCCGGCCTCCTGGACGGCTAGAGCGTCGCGCAGGACCTCGAGCGCCGCGGCAGAGGTCCTCCCCTGCACGCGGAAGCCGCCCAGGGCATGCTGCCGCTGCGGGGTCAGGCCGACGTGGCCTAGCACGGGGATCCCCGCCGAGGTGAGCCGGCGGATCGTCGGGGCCATCTCGCGCCCGCCCTCGAGCTTGACGCCCTGCACGCGACCCTCCTTGATGAAGCGGATCGCCGTGGCGAGGGCCTGCTCGGGGGAGATCTCGTAGGATCCCATGGGGAGGTCGCCGACCTTTGTTGTTTCATTGTCAGGCTTCTATCGGGGAAAGGAGGAGAGGGGAAGGTGGAAGGAGGAAGGAGACAAGGGAGAAATGCAAAAAGGTGGGCCCGGAAGAAGTGACACCAAAAAAAAGGAATAACAAAAGAAAGAAAAACTCACCGTGAAAGCCGCCTTGGTGGCTCTCGCCACGGATCGGCAGTGCAGCAGCATCTCCTCGAGCACGACCTCGCTCGTATCCTCCATGCCGAGGGCCACCATGGCGAGGCTGTCGCCGACGAGGACCATGTCCATCCCCGCGGCGTCGGCGACGTGCGCGCTGGGGAAGTCGTGCGCGGTGATGACGGCGATGGGCTCGCCCTTCTTGTGCATGGCCCGGAGGGTCCCCAGGGTGACCTTCTTGCGCGGGTTGGGGGGAGGGGTGCCCATGGGCGAGTGCGAGCTGTGCCGGCACTGTTGTCGTTGTTGTTGTTGGTGCAGCCGTGTCGGCAGCGCCTGCATGGGCCTGGGCAGCATAAGCCTGGGCAGCGTAGGCCTGGTTGTTGTTGCTGTTGTTGTTATTCCTCTTGCTGTGGTTGATGCTGCAGTCTTGGCGTTGGCGGCGGCGGCGACGGTGATGTGTTGTGGTGCGGTGATGGTGCCCCTGAATGGCAGGGAGGCACACGACCTGGCCAGGATTGATGTGGACGGTGAGAGGCGCATGTTTAGGGTACCTCGCGTTCTTAATTGAATATAGGGTGTACAGATGTACTGTGTACTTCCTCTGCCCTTACTTGGCCAAAGTTTTCTGTTGTCAGGGCAAAGTTGGGAGAATTTTTTTCCTTGGGATATTATGCTGTACTGAGAAAGTTGACGAGAAAAAGAATTAGAGGAAAGAGAATTATCCTTCATTGAGACGAAAAATTGGGCGCGTGGCCCTCTTCTTTTAATAAGCTAGGTCATGATGGTTTTTACTCGCGTACAATTGAGTATCTCTGCAAAATTCTGGAGTTTCTAGTGATAGCCCGAACTGGAGTGTGCCCGGCTGCAAGGGGCGAGGGATGTCCGAGGTACCGCGAGCATATAAATCCGCACGCGAGTGACCTTCGGATCGGTTGTCAGTTTCCCCCCTGGCCGCCTGGTGCCGGCTGGCAAACTCAGGAACAGAAGGCCGGCAAGCTGGATGCTTGGTCAGACCTACCGCAGCACCTAGGACCCGGGCAAAAGAGCCGAGGGTCGGGGTCTGTGAGCAAGCAAATAGAGACAGTGCGGGAGGAACCTCTTTGGCGCACGTTCTGTGGCGGCCTTCTTATTGATTGAGGGGGCGGAGCGCCAGCCAGTGCACCCAGCATCAATACCAGCACCACGGATACAGCGCTCACGAGATACCAAGGACCTTGCCTAAAGCACACCAACCCTCACCTAGTGACCGAGGTGAGTGACGCTGCGACGGAGCGAGCCCAGGCAACAGGAGAGAGGACGGGAGGGACAGTCATTTGTCGCTTGTTTCCTTCCCCCCCTCGCCGCGTTCCATTGTCTTCCGTGTCCTCAAACCTCTAGAGGTTCCACGCCTTTCAGGCTCCCACTTCCAGCTAAGACTTGATCGTCTTTGAACCCGATAGAATGAACGAGATGACACGAGCCCGAGAACAAAGAAAACAAGCACAAGGAATGTGTGTGAAAGCGAGCACGTTAGTACAGGGACACTAGAGGCAAAAATGTAGATGTATATGGTCGAGGGTTTAGGTCCAGAGTTTCTCTCTCTTGCCAGGGAGCCTTGATTTCTATCTACCTACTTTAGGCACCTACCTACCTACAGGTAGGTAATGACGTTAGTGACATTGAAAGAGCCGGACCTAGGCTCCCCGCCCCCAGTCAGTCTAACCCAACACTTACACCAAAGCCCCGTGATGACAGATTGAGGGTAGGTCAGGTGGCCTTCCGAATTCGGATGTTCCCCCTCAGGAGATCTCGTTCTACCTAGTGGGATATTGAGAGGGAAGAGACTTCGTTTAAAAGGTATTTAAAAAGTATTTATCACCAAGTCGCATACTGCGTAGGCAGTGGGTAGGCGAATGAAAAACGGGCCCTAGGTAAGGGCTGGTCTCCCTCGCGACACATGGCGATGTGAGACTGAAGGAGGGCCGGAAGCGACGGGCTGCCCATGTGAAATGCGTACTTCCCGGAAGGGCCTGGAACAAAGGATGAGTGACTTTCTAGCTTGTGTGCAACTGGATGGAATGGCCGTGATTCAGCGAACTCCAGGTGGGCTCAGGCGTGTTACAATAGTCCCCGCCTTCTCCCGGCCGCCACACCTTCTTTGGCCACGGCTCAGGAACCATATGGGAAAAGCAGATGACCATTGCTATCCGGTAACCTGATGAGTCTGCCCCTGGCCATATAGAAGACCCATTAGTCCATCCACAGAGCCTCCTCCCGCTTATTGTAGTGCGTTGACAATTGACAGCCCAGCATCGACTCCTGACTCTTGCCTTGGAGGTGAGTCTTCCGTTTTCCAAGACCCAGAAAGTGACCCGACTGGGCTACTCCTTATCGGGCAGCCATATTCCTTGGCTCCCCAGCTTATCATCGGCCTCCAGGCCTCCACATCGTCAGCACCTCCCAAAGTGCACCAGCGGCCCAAAGCTGCTGATCCGTCTTGACTCGACCATTCATCCCGCTCCTCGTAACACCCTCCCTCCTTCTGCTTCCTATAAGAGCATTTGCTCATTTTTGTTTACCTTCGATACCCTCAAGCCCCGGCACGAATTAACCGACCTTGCAATCCTCTTCTTTAGACTTCCCTCCTGCAAACGCGCATACGGTATTCTAACCTCTCCTCCCAACCGCCGAGACGTTCCGCGATTCGGAGCTCGAGAAAACGCCACCAAGAGACAAGGAGCCACCGACCGACCAGCAACTGCGCCGACTGAACCACGAACAGTTGCCAAAATGAGTAGCCCACGGCGACGAATCGAGACGGATGTGAGTAGGATTACAATTTTAAGAACCCTCCATTGATCCACGGACTAGGCTGACCTGGCGTCTTCCCTATACAGGTCATGAAGTTCGCCGCCCCCCTCTTCTCGGATCCCATTGGCTTTCTGTTTGACGCAACCTGATGCTGACCTGTTTGCTAGGATGTACGATACAAATCCCGTCCACCGCTTCTGACTGCGCATGCTAACTGGTGTAGGCTCATGAGCGACTACGAGGTCACTCTGGTAAACGACAATAGTATGATTCCCCAGCTCGCAAGCCTCCCCAACTCCCTTGTATTCCCCCTAGCTCTAAGCTGACAGTTGGTGCTCCTCTCATCCGCAGTGTGAGTCTTACGAACTGACCTACCGGTGATCCCAAAACGCGAACGACCCCTAACGAAGGCCCCGGTGAATAGGCAGGAGTTTTACGTCCGATTTAAGGGCCCAGCAGAGAGTTAGTAGTCCCACGACCCGATCGACGAACCGCTCTTGGGGGAGACGAGAACAGTAGGTACACAGAGTGGCAAGGGAATAGATGGGCTCACACCAAGCTTCTTTTCTACCGAATAGCACCGTTCGAAGGCGGGGTGTGGAAGGTCCACGTCGAGCTCCCAGACCAGTACCCATACAAGTCCCCGAGTATCGGATTTGTTAACCGCATCTTTCACCCGAATATCGACGAGCTGTGAGTTTAGCCTGGCAAGAGGAGGAACAGGATAGGAGAACAAGATGGAAAGCAACAGAGCAGGAGCTAAGGCATTGCCTCCAACAAACCGAACTAGATCCGGTTCCGTCTGCCTCGACGTCATCAACCAGACCTGGTCGCCCATGTTCGACATGATCAACATCTTCGAGGTGTTCCTCCCGCAGCTGCTACGGTACCCGAACCCGACAGACCCGCTGAACGGCGAGGCGGCGGCGCTGCTCATGCGCGAGCCCAAGAGCTACGACGTCAAGGTGAAGGAGTACGTGCAGAAGTACGCGAGCAAGGACGCGGCGGACGAGGGCGGCGCCGAGAGCGAGGACGACGACGACATGTCCTCGGTGGCGAGCTTCGGCGACGACGACGAGGAGCCCGCGGGGCGGATCGACGACGTCTGACACCTTTCCTTTCCCTCGTCGGGGCTGGATCCTTGATCGGCGGGACACGTCCCACCATCCATTCTATTCGCAGGAGGAACCTGTTTTCTGTCTCCCCTTTTTTTCCCCTCTTAACATCGGAGCATGCGGGGTGAAAGGAACCAGGTCCTTTTTTCCTATTTCACCTATGATACTTTTTCCTTCCGGCGGAACACGACGCACACCATGGAGTTGCACTTGCGAGACTGAAATTTACTCCTCATTCTTGAGATTTTACTCGTCTTCCCCCCGTTTCCCCTCCTTTTTCTTGTCCTGCTTGGTACCACGTCCCAAAGGAGTTTTTGTATTGCGGCATTTCACACCACAACGGCGTTTGTTCAAGTTCTCACTTTTTTGTGGTGTTTTGGCGAGGATTCAGGAGATTGAGCAACTGGTTGATGGGCAATGTAATAGATGCAATCTCGGGTAGATCGGTCGTTAGGAGGAAGCCTCTTGGAGAGACAGGGAGGGAGAGGGGCGGCTTGAGCACGGCGGAGCAAACGCCAGGGTCACGAATTGAGTTCAACATTCGTCCCATGCTACGAACTCCCCTCTATCAGCCATCTCACAGGGCTCACGAGCCACAGAAGCCGCTTCCTCACCAACCCCCCCTCTTCCTCTTTCTCCTTGTTCTTTTACCCTCCCCGAACCCAAGCGAGAGTGCCTTGCTAGTTTTGCTCCGAGAAGTCTTGGATCGTCCGCTTCTTCTTCTTGCTTTGCTCTTACCTTTGGCTGATGGGAGCGGTCGATGGCTTGCTTTTGTTCTTTTCTGGCTCCCGCTTTCTGGGTTTCCTTTATCGATTTTCACTTGCTCTTACGGAACAACCTTTCACAAACTCGGAAGGTTAAATAGAAAGACCATCCATATTCACGCCTAGCTAGACCACCCAAGCTCGACTGAATTTGATAACAGCAACGTAGCTGCTTCCTTCTAGCCTCTCTCAAAACGGTCGTGAAGTGAATTCTATAGGGGTATCATCAGGAGAAACAATGGAAAAGCCACCCTAGTCCGAATCATACTCCACCAAACTCGCGGCCTCTACGGATGTCTTTGCCGGCTGATCCGACCGTGCCATCTCCCGTCTCTCAGCCGGAGGCGCAATCTCGGCCGCCGCATCCATGCCCGACTCCCTCTTCCGCTTGAGCCCAGGGAGCCTTACAGGACCCCTCGGGGACTCCGTATTCCACTTTTCCAAAAACGGATCCTTGGCCATCCGTATGTTCCTCCCGATCTCGTCGGCCAAACCTTTCATCGTCTTGGCCTTTAGGAGATCCGCCTTGAGCTCCGTCTTCTTCTTCTTCTTCTTACTGCTGCTGCTGCTGTTGTTGTTGCCGGGACCAAACCCGTGTCCCCTCTTCGTGCCGAGCGGCTCAGGGCTTGCACCGCCAAACAATGGCCGCGCCATCGCCCTCATGGCAGCGTCGGCCCCGCCGCCCACGGGAGCATGGTCGAGGTCATCCCCCAGCCCGCCAAAGTCGACGACGGCCGCCCTCCGCCGGTCCTCATCCGTCTCCGCGCCGACGACGACGTCGTCCGCGAGCGACATCTTGTCCCCGATCGCCTCCCCTTCCCCGGCGACCCTCTCACGCTCCTTCCTCCCGACCCGGAACGACCGCCTCAGCTCCCGGTTCCGCGCATACGGGTCCTCCCACGCCTTGGCGGCGACGTCAGCCAGCTCCTCGACGCGCGAGGCCGAGGCGGCGAGGGCGGCCCGGTCGGCGATGGTCTTCTCCAGGGAGGCGAAGGCCGCCTCCCGCGCGTCGTTGTCGTTCCTCCCTCCTTCTCCTCCCCCCTTCCCCCTCCCCAGGAAGCTCCCGACCAGCCTGGCCCTGACGAGGTCCGCCTTGTGCAGCAGGCTCTCCCCCTCATCCTCCCTCAGCCCGCCGTCGTTGCCCCGCCTCGTGCCGCCGCTGACGACCACGTACTCGGCGTTCCTCGGGTCCGTCCTGACCTCGATGGCGCCGCCGCAGGGCGGGTGGCGCATCTCGAACGACCAGACGGGGGTCGAGTGGTAGCTCCCGACCCGCCGCTTGGCCGCGTTGAAGCGCACCCCCTGCCCGATCAGAACCGTCCCCTGGGGGTGGCAGGTCGTGCACCAGACGGCGAAGGGCATCTCGAAGCGCACTGTGAGCGCGCCCGGCGTCCGCGCCCGTGAGCCGAGTGGGTGCTTGCCGTGCAGTCGGTTCCCGGAGACGGTGCCCTCCACCTCCGGGGGCACATAGCGCCCCATGTTGAAGCCCTGCATGATGGGCTAGTGGGGGGTTTTGTTGCTGCGCGTCGCGTCGTGTGCGTGGTCGGGATCGCGCAATGCGTGGTTTTTGATATCGTGGCGACTTTTGTTTTCTTTTCCTTCCTCTGGGTGATATGCGTCGTCTGGGTATCTCGCCGCCGACCTGCCTAACCCAAGGCAGGTACCATGGGGGTTGTGTATGTCAGTGTGATGGCTGAAATTGGCTAGACGCTGAGATGCGGTGCGACATGGACAGATTGCAAGGGTTGTGTTTTTGGCTTTTCTGGTCATGTGATTTGCCTCTCCGCCACAGTTAGGTTTTACTCTCCCGCAGTATGTGATCAAACTTTGCAGGCAGGCAAAGGCTCAGAGTCAGCTCACAAGAGAGAGTCTCATTGGCGTCGCAAAATTCTGTCCGATGGAAACAGATAGCTCTGATAATTCTCCCGAAACGTTATCAAAGTTCTGCCCCTTTGCACCACAAGACCACGATGACGGATGACTGCAAGTGAGCTTCTGCATATGTCACCGGAATCTTGATCTCCCTGTTGCCTAGGGCTTTCGCCGCTTCACGGACACATACAGCTCCCGCACCGACCAAAGAGGCTCTTCGAAGATTGACGGAAGAGCCAGAGGTACGGGCCAGCGATAGGGCCTTCGGTAGGGCTACATGATGGATCTGGTCTCGCTCGAGAAGGTATCTACAACGTCTGCAGGATGGATTCCTCTGTCGGGGAGCCATATGGTAAAGACCGTCTCCGTTGGTGGAACCACGAGGCTGGTTGATAACCAAAGCCCAGATCATCATGGGTTTGATCAACCATCAGCAACTGGGCAGTCCGTTTAGGAGCACACTAGTCGAAGTCGACCATTGATGATTGAAGCCAAATTGCGTAGTACGTGTATACATTTTGGTTCAGCTCTGCTGTTCTCTCAGTGTTGTTGGGATTCTTTGTCAGGATTGCTTGGTTAGCCCCCCTCACGCAGTACGACATCATCCCCCGCAGTGCTTTATCCGGGATCCCGGTCATTCTCGGAGATCTTGAACCAAATGGCGCCTGTGGTCATGGGAAGATCCGCTGAAGCCGCTCTGCTGCGGCGAGAGGCGAGCAGGCGCCCTCTTGCGTCTCCTCATTCTCACCCTGCACCACATCTAAACGGTAGTAAGAGGTAGTACCTTGGTCACTCGCTTTGACACTCGACGGAGGGCAGGGCGACAGGACAGAAGTACCGACACTAGCTACTGCCTGCCTTACTTGGTAGTTGCTGCAGATAATCCCGAATTCTCGATACTCTGTCACTTGTCCGGGGGGAGAGACGCGTACTTCGTCATCGTAGCCCGTCGCGATCACGTCTTGTTTCCTGCTACACCCAAATTCCCCTGCCAATAACGATGGCACCTCAAAGGCTGCCTTTCTTCGTCACAGTCGCTGCGTTCTTTGTGTTGCTCCCCCAGCTGGCCTACACGTTCGACCCCTTATCCCTTGTCGACCCCCTGATAGGCAGCAACAACGGCGGCAACGTCTTCGCCGGGGCCTCACTTCCCTACGGCTTAGCCAAGGCCGTCGCGGACGTCGATGGCCAGAACACGGGCGGCTTCGCGACAGACGGCTCCAATGTGACGGGCTTCTCGGCGGCGCACGACTCCGGCACGGGAGGGAATCCTTCGCTCGGCAACTTCCCGCTGTTCCCTCAGCCGTCCTGCCCTGGCGGCGATCTGAATGCGTGCAAGTTCCGGATGGGGGACCGCAAGGTCGGGTATGTGGAGGACAGCGTGGTGGCTCGGCCGGGCTACTTCGCCCTGAGGCTGAACAGCGGCGTCAGCGCGGAGATGACTGCAGCGAAAAGGTCGGCGCTCTTTCGGTTCCAGTTCCCCGAAGGGTCAGGAGCAGGAGGGAACGACTCCCTTGCAGGCCACCCCCTGATCCTGCTGGACCTCCGTGACCTATGGCAGAGCAGGCAGAACGCCTCGGTATCTGTAGACGCATCCACCGGGCGCATGAAGGGCAACGGGACCTTCCTACCCTCCTTCGGGGCCGGTTCGTACGTGATGCACTTTTGCGTCGACTTCTTTGGCGCACAGGTATTCGACTCGGGGGTGTGGGTGAACAGCCGAGCGGGGACGGAGCCCAAGGAGATCTACGTCACGAGGGGCTTCAACCTCTTCTACCTCGAGGCTGGAGCGTTTGTGCGCTTCCAAGGGCTGAACGCCAACAACAGCGTCACGGCAAGGGTCGGGCTCAGCTTCATCAGCGCAGATCAGGCCTGCCGGACCGCGGAGGCCGAGATCCCGGAGACGGACGTGGCCGGGTTCGACGGGGTCGTCGCTGCCGCGGGGGGCGCGTGGAGGGAGAAGCTCAGCCCCATCACAGTCGTGCCGGGGAGTGCAAGCGCGGAGCTGCAGACCAGTTTCTGGAGCGGGCTGTACCGCACCATGATGTCGCCACAGAACTACACGGGCGAGAACCCGCGCTGGGACAGCGGGATCCCATACTTCGATTCCTTTTACTGGTAGGTCAAACGCTCGGGGGCATTGTCAGCAGCGGTTGGAGTCTCCACCCAACAAGGGACGGACACATTATTGAACAAAGGAGACACATACAGCATCTGGGACTCGTTCCGGGTCCAGCACCCCTTACTCACAATTCTCGACCCGCACGCCCAGATCCAGATGGTCAACTCCCTCCTCGACATGTACCAGCATGAGGGCTGGCTGCCGGACTGCCACATGTCGACCTGCAACGGGTGGACCCAGGGCGGTAGCAACGCCGATGTCGTGCTGGTGGACGCCTATGTCAAGAACCTTACATCTTCTTCTTCTTCTTCCTCCTCCTCCTCTTCCTCCTCCTCAGCGGGCTCAATAAACTGGACCCTCGCCCTCGAGGCCATCATTAACGATGCGGAGAATGAGCCGCTGGAATGGGCGTACCACGGCCGAGGCGGGCTGGCGTCGTGGAAGCGGCTGGGGTACATCCCCTACCTCGACTTCGACCCGACCGGTTTCGGGACTGACAGCCGGAGCGTGTCCCGGACTTTGGAATACAGCTACAACGACTTCTGCCTCGCCACTCTGTCTCGGGGTCTAGGGAAACAAGGTTTGTACGAGAAGTACATGGCCCGGTCGATGAACTGGCAGAACTTGTGGAGGGAGGATCAGCGGTCCGTCATATCGGGAAATGACACGGGGTTTGTCGGCTTCTTCCAGCCCAAGTTTCTGAACGGGACGTGGGGGTATCAGGATCCAATTGCCTGCTCCGCACTGGCTGGTTTCTGTTCTCTGACGAGCAACCCAAGCGAGACGTTCGAGGCCAGCATCTGGCAGTATCAGTTGTGAGTGTCAACTACCATCCGCCACCCACTTTCGGAGACAAATCGTGCCAAGCCAGAAGGGGACTTACCTGAAAACCCACCAAAGCATCGTCCCTCACGCCATCTCAACATTGGTCACCTTAATGGGCGGCCCCGAGACCTTCCTCCGCCGACTTGACGTAAGTGGAGCCGGCCTTCCCCTCCCGCCTCACCCTTTTCCCCCTCACCCTTTCCCCCTCACCCTTTCCCCCTCACTCTTTCCCCCTCACCCCATCATATCACATAGGCCGAGGGAGGGACAACCAAGTTGACGGCCAGCACACCCTCCATCCTCCCGACTCTGGCGCAGTACTTCCACAGCTCCCCTCTAGCAGACATATCCAACGAGCCTGTTTTCAGCACCATATACCTCCCACACTACGCTGGCCGCCCAGCCCTCTCGTCCCTCCTGATCCGGCGCCACATCCCCGCATCCTTCAACGCCACGCCGTCCGGCCTACCCGGCAACGACGACTCCGGGGCGATGGGCGCCTTCCTCGCCTTCTCCATGATCGGCCTCTTCCCCGTGCCGGGGCAGGACGTCTATCTGATCTCGGCACCGTTCTTCGACGAGGTGAGCATCCGCAGCCCGCTGACGGGCAAGGAGGCTACAGTGAAGGTGGTGACTTCCGGGGGAGCGGGCGCGGGGAGGGATAGGGCCTTTATCCAGAGCGCGAGGGTCAATGGGGAGGCCTGGGCGAGGAACTGGATCTCGCATCGCTTCTTCACGGAGGGCTGGCTTCTTGAGCTCGAGGTCGGTGGGGAGGAGAGTTCCTGGGGTAGGGGGCCAGGCGATGGGCCACCGAGTTGGACGGCTGATGGGGTTTGATGAAGATGAAGATGGGATAGGATGGTCTGTCTAGTGTACTTTCCCTATGCCGCTCTTTCCCCCTCTGGGCTCGGTAGTACACGTGAGAGCATATGCGGGATATATGTTGGAGAGTAAAGTGACTGGATTCTGAGTTGGCGGTTAGGTACATCTCAGTGAATGGAATGGAAAATATCAAACCAAATACTGGCCACACATATTACTTACGCACACACTGCCCACACACTGCCCACCTCCATCCTCTTCCCACTTCCATCCTCTTCCCTTACACACTTCACCTGCATACCGACTCGAGAGCACCCATTCAAGAGACTTGCAGCGTCTTTATTTCCCTTCAATCAAAGGCTTCGCCACAGTTAAGGTCCCAGTTAAGCCCTATTTATACCATCTAACCAGAGTCACTCACCGCACTTCTTCCTTCATCTGCCGAGAAAGTCCCTAATTTCTGAGAAAAGGCGTCAACGACTCTTATACCCCAAAGCCATACCCGACTGAAGATTACTTTCTGAGGAGCAAGCCAAACTTCGGAGCATCATGGATGGCCGAACTAATCCGCTCAAACCGTATGCCTTCGATACATTGAATGAGGTCTTGCTCCGCGTTGAGGAGACTGTCAACCGACTCTCCGAGGAAGCCGAGCTGAACAAGCTCCAGCAGGACGCCATCATCAAGCCCAAAGACAGCGTCGAGCCCAAGCCCAAGCTTCTCTCCCCCCATGCCGCAGACAAGACCACTGTGGATGAGCTCGCAGGGCTACACCACGCTCTGGAGGGCCGAGTTAACACCCTCGAGACGCTCAATCAGGCTCGGGTGGACAAGGTCCTCACCCTCGAGGCACTCAATCAAGCTCGGATGGACAAACTCCTCAGTCTCCAAGAGCTCAGCCTCCAAGCGCTAAACAAGGCTCTTACAAACCAGCCCCATCCCAAGGACGCAGTCAAGCCTAGCAATGGCAACAGCGCCAACGCCAACGCCAACGCCAACGCCAACACCAATGCCAACGCCAACGCCAACGTCCTAGTCGAAGACGAGACCACCTCGACCAAGCCGATTGCGTGCCTTCGGTGTGATGCCCGCTTCCAGTTGCAGAGCGAGCTCGTGGCGCACCTCTACGGCAGCATCGGCTCCCCATGCGAGCCGAACCGGGTCGAGCTGTCCGTCGAACCCATGGTGTCCGTCCGTGTCCTGGTGCCGCTCCCGCCCCGCGGCTCGACCGAAATCTTCCAGGCCCAGTTCTCGGTGGAGAGCCCCCTCTCCGGCCCGGCGATCGTTGAGCACGTCGAGTGGCCTTGTCGCCGGGTGCAGACCCCTTCCGAGTTCGATCTTGATGAGGCTCCGGCACAGGCGCCCAGGGACATGCAGGCAGACGGAGGCGCCCCCCTCGGCGACGGAGGCGGAGCTCATGACGGCGACCACCAAGATGGCGCCCCCCGGCGGGCCGAGGCCAAGAAGGGCGACGCGGAGTCCCTCGCCGATTCCGGGCCTGACATGTGGACTCCCGCCCCGAGCAGCACCACCTCGTCCGGCACTTCCACTCCTGTCTACGACAACTGGGCCAACAAGAAGCTCTACGGCCGCTCCCCAGAGCCGTTCTGGAAGCTGGACATACACACCACCCCGGCTTTTAGTCTTCCCAAGGCTGGCGACTGGAAGGCCGCCACCCCGGCGAAGTTATTCGAGGGCGGCCCAGACGACGGCATCCCCGGCTCCGCAGGCCACCATGAAGACCTCACGCTGGGCAGGATCTTGGGATACAGGAAGCGTTGTGCGTCGCAGCCCATGGGAATCGACGACGACTGGGAGGCGGGAGTCTTCCTGCCCTCACCAGACAAGATGCAGATGTCCACCACCGACAACGGCGCCCCGCCTCCCCCTCCCCCGAGCCTCAACGTCGAGCGTCACGGCACGTCAGGTAGGAGGGATGGCAGCTCCCTCTCCGGCAAGCACGCCTCCAAGCTGCACATCATGGAGGACCGCGAGCCTGTCGGCTCCTTGCCTCGACGGGACACCACCGCTGCCGCCGAGCAGGCGGCGATGCCTGTCCCATGCTTGGCACTTCCGCCCCTGCCCCGACTGCCTCCTTCTCCGCCGCCGCCGCGGGTCCGGGCTCCGGCAGCAGCCCCGAGGGCCCAGGTTCTACCCCAGCGGCAGCTGCAGCGGCGGCGCTTACGGCCCGGTTCGGGATGCCGCCGACCGCCAGTACAGAGCCACGACGTGTGAAGGCCGGGCCGGGCTGTTTCGCGATCCGCACCCGCTCGGCTCCTTGCTTGATTTAGAGAGAGAAACATGGTGGAGGAGACTGCCAGGGGGGTGGAGGGAAGTTGTCTATCTACTAGGGTCTATTGGACTTGCCTAGCCTAGACGCTGGTGGAAACGTTGTCACGCCGTCTTTCTGCGTCGACTGTTCTGCACTGCTGCAGGCCTGCGCTTGGTAGGGCTACTTGGACGACTTCTTTAGAACTTCATCATTTCTTGCTTCCTTTCCCTCCTTGTTTCCTTGTTTTCCTTTCCTTTGTCCCATACCAACCACTAACTCCGCGAGAGTGGGATCGCCACTCTGGCGACGAGTCTTCTCATTTCTCTTTTCCCCCCTTCTGCTGGCCCTAATCTCTTAAAGAGATATATATCACCCGCCAACTTTGGTTTGTGGTATATCAAGGCCCCTTCCCCATATCTGGCTTTCCGTGAAATTCTACCATCCCAAAGACCAACCTACCTACCTAAAGGATGGAGGATTCGCTTTTGTTTTGCTCTAGAATTTCCTTCAGACTTGGAACACATACCCAATTTCCTTTTCTGCTTCATTCATACTACATTTCTCCCAGACGGCGGCCAAGACCTGGACGCATGTTTGCTACCGGACCTGGCTGTAAGGGGTAAGGGTGCCACCTCTAACACTGCAGATATGGAGGGTTTCCCATCACATTATATGCTTGTTGACGCACCCTCGTCCCCGTTCACGGTCTCTGGAAGCACTGATCTCGGTCTACCACGTCTGGCATCCCCATCAGAGCATCATATCCACTCCAGCTTTCTTCTCGACATTGCAAACTGCGTCTCGTCAATTACATGATACCCACATTTCCACGTCCCCATGAGAGGGCCACTCTTAGACTTAGATAATGCAGTAGTTAGTGTATGGCTGCTGTGTAAGATTAGCAAAAAAAAACATATCAATCCGCTCTCTTTTTTCAGATCTCAAGTGTGTGTGACTTGCATGCGTCACTGAGCACCCGTGAGAATCTGCACAGGCTACACAGCATACATAGGAGGTGGGCAGGCAGGCCGGCAAACGACCAGGCCAGGCAATTACCATCTCGAAAGGCAGTGCTTACGAGGCCCTGATAGGACCCTTCTTCGTTATTCGGTATTTTTGGCAGGCATTCGACGCACTTACGGGGGAAGTCTGGGCTGCATCGAGTACAGACAGCCAGGCCCCTGCAGTGAAGCTCACGACGACGCAAGACAAAAAGCAAAGCCACAGCATAAATTAGATACTTTCTCTACTAAACCATGCGCGGGGACACACGCCCCATCCAGAGGCAAGGCACACAGGGTGTGGGCTAGATCCCTCCCGCCAAAAAGAGGCAAATTTTGCCCAACATTCCTCTCTCAAGGGAGGCTCATCGTTCGCGGGGTGGGGAGTAGGTAGGACGAGGATGGGAAGCCATGAGACGCACGCCTCCAGGCAAGGAGCAGGAAGGAAGGATGGGGAACAGAAAGAGATCATAATACCGGGGGTAAGGGGGTAAATTGACATCAACGCCAACAGAGACACGGAGACCTAACCTAACCTACGAACCCCTTCTCGCCACCGTGGCAATCAGCTATGAGATCTGGGTCCTATGCTGTCGAAGATGCACTCTGGTTTCTATTTTGTCTTTCCTCCGTGGTATGACGACCGAGGGACTGTGGAGACGATGGAGACGTTGGACAAAGACAAAGACAGAGAGAGACAGAGACAGAGACAGAGATAGAAGGGGTGTGAGTGTTTGGAGTGCCTCAGCTTGGCTCCGTGACTTCGTCCTAATCCCCTTCGTTCCATCGGTGACAGAATGTCGCAAAAGATGCCCAGCGTGGCAGTGGACTGGTGATATCTGCCAAGTAGACTTGGCTGTGGAATTTGGCTCCATCCCATTGCATGCCGTGCTCAGCGGGCAGAGAACCTCGGGGCTTCCGAATATGAATGGGTTCTGTGCTTGTGTGCACCGGTGTGTATCCCCTGTTGGGAACCGCTGATCACCCCGGTGCCATTTCCTCGGGGTAGCTGCGGCGCCACCTCATTCGTTAGCGGATTCGTGATTCATGCCATTCCTTTGTTTGCCGCCGTGATGCCGTCGTAGCTCGCCAGAAATATCGTGGGTGGTGCAAAGACATCAATAGCCACGGCTGGATAGAGGTAGGCAGATAACGAGAGATGATAGAGACAGTAGTACTCTTCCGCTTAGTGTATGGCGAAGACTTGCTGCATAGAACCGCGAAGAGCGGTCAGGCTCCGCCCACTCCGTCTTCCGTTTTGCATTTGTTCGCATGCATACCAACCCACGCGTGGAAATGCTGTCATTGTTCTCTTTTGGACGTAACAGGCCAAGTTTCACGGCGAGAAGCCAGCTGACCGACGGTCGGCAGTTACCGATGGTGTTGCGATTTCCTTAAGCTTGTCAGATTCAGCCCTACGAGTGTCCTTTTTCCCCTTAGGTAGAAGGGCGGTCAAGGAGGAGCTTTCCCTCTTCTCTTCTTTGTTCTTTGAGCATGGATCGGGGAGATGAAATAGGGTTCTGACGTAAAGGTACCAGCACAACGGTTCGCCAAGACTGAGCAGGGACTAGCAGATATCAAACGAACGACATCAAAAGCTATCTGGAGGGTTTAGTTGATGCCGACTATTCAACCATGGGATCACAAGGCCGGCTCATCCTTTGAGCAGTGGGCTAATTTGATAGATACAGCACCCTACGAAGGCAAAGAGGTGTGCAAGAGGAAGCAGGCAGGTGAGCTCCAGGCAGGTGAGCTCCAGGCAGGTGAGCTCCAGGCAGGTGAGCTCCAGGCAGAAAATCGTCTAGGCAGCAGCGGGGGCATGCGATGGGCCTGATTGTGCGGAACTAACCCGCACACTATTGAGGCTCTTCGTCGCCCCGGCATGAGGGACGAAGGGGGCGTACTCCGTAATGGAGAAACAGAAGGCAAAAAGTGCACTTTTCCGTCTCTCGGTGGGAGATCAAAATTGGACCGACTGGAACGTTGCTTTCCATGGGGTGTTTGTGAGCCCGTCGTACAGCGATCGAGCCCTTTGAAGAGGTGGGGTGGGGGTACTTCTGTTCATGAAAGCGGCCGCAATAGGGAACGTTGGACAAGGCCGTCTCGGTGTCCCGGTGCCGATGTGTGTGGTCCGCCTACCTTGGTTCGCTCGCCTTCTTGGTCCTTGGCCCGAAGCGTATCGTGTGGGAAAAGGGCCTTTTGTACATGTGCCTGATACGAGACAAGATGCACGATTGTCCACATGCACCACGAAAGGAAATCACAAAAATTGATGTGCCCTTCGAATAGATTACCCTGCTTTGGAGGAGAGGCCCTCTGATTTGCTGCTCCCCATCCAAGTTTGGCTCTTGCCTCCCCGGAACCCCGTCTTCATTAGTCCTCGTTCGTCACCGCCTGAGAGGTCGCCGAAGCAGGTATGGACAATATGAATGGTTATCATAGCGTGGTATGAGGAACTTTCCTCCCTTTCAGCTCGAAAGCCGCATCGCAGCAGCTTCTTCTTTGGGCAGCCCCGATGTTACTCCCCTCCACTGAGTTCTGTTTCCCGACGGCTGCGGCTGCTGCTGTGCACTGGCAAGACTACGAAAAAAAGGAAAGGGTGGCTCGCTAGCCGGCGGCCAAGTTGGAGAAAGTTGACCGGGGCGTCCGGTCCTCGACGGGTACACGATCCATCCCTCCACAAAGTTCTCCACGTGTATCATTTGCGATATCGTGCACAGTATCATGGCTGTCCGTCCCGGTGCCATTGCGGTTCCTATCACAGACGAAATATAACAGGGGTTGGAAAAAACCAGCGATGAAAGATAGGGACAGAGGGACGAGTGGCAGGAGGACTTGGCGGACTTTGGCGTTCCGCCTCGCCTCGCTGCTCTCTAGTGCTATGTTGCCCCTTGAGCCGCTAGTCCCTACTTGCTGGTGCTAATGCTGGTGCTAGTGCTGGTGCTGGCGCTGGAAACATTGAACGCCGTGCCCGTGCAGCTGCAGGCTGCGTATGGACAAGCAATACCACCATCACACAATGTTGTCCCAGCCAGCGAACAGCAATTGCAGTGGCAGCACCTGGATAAGAAAACGTGGTGGGACGACTGCTGAAGTTCGCCCTGGGTGGCCTGCCTCTAGACCGCCATGGATTCTGATTTGTGAAGCTGGCTGATTGATTTCAAAGGCTGATCAATCGCCAGGGAGAATGTGGGAGAGCGCTCCTGCAGCCGGCCTCCTTCGCGACGGCGCTGGGACGATAATGCGAGTCCCAAGCACATGGCTCTGGAATCTGGAGTCGGACTCTGTTCAGGCCCGGCGGGATGAGCTGGAAAGCGCACCCTACCTGCACTCGTGGAAAATGCGTCGAGTGCCATGTGAGAGGTGCGCCAGTGGGACTTTCCCCCGCGTTTCTCCCTTGCACCGACCTACAGCGACGGGTTACGCCAACTTGGCACGTCCGTGGCTAGCTCAAACCGGGCCTTTGACCCAAAGAAACCTCAACCTTCGCAGCGACACTGGGAGCGGACCCCGAAGCGTTCGATGAGAAATGAGGGTGGTAGGAGATGGAACATCTCTGCGGTCGTTAGGCGCTTCGGGGATGGAATGGAGGAGGTGGGTTTATCGCACACCTCCCCTTTCTCAAAGAAACCCGCCGCTTGGCTGGATGCCTTCGGAGGCGGCTCCCGTTTCGTGGCCGCCCAAAAGCGGCGTGGAAAGTGGACAGCATGCACCGCGAAAGGACGGTTTACCACAACGAGGAGAGGATTGGTAAGGCATCACACAAGGCAGGCAAGGCAGGCAAGGCAAGTAGGCCCCCTGTGCCCCCCTACCCCTCCCTTTGTAAAGATAGAAACAAAGACGCGTGCATGGTTTACTTCGGACACAAGAGCGAATTAGATGAATGGCCAGGAAGAGTTACCATTTCCTCGTAAATCGTGTTTGTGTCCTTCGCCTGTTGGACGAGAGTGAAAGGGAGGGAAAATGTGTGTTATCTTTAGCGGTTGCTCCCTGGTCAAGTCCGAGTGATCCGAGATTGAATTGTCGATTTTCAAAGCCCCATGATCCTTGTGCAGAGATGCTTTGATGGAAGCCAAGTAAGAACAGAAGAAACCCCTGGATGGAAGCCAGGCGCGTTTCCAAGGAGGCCAAAGCCCTGGAATCATGAGGAGAATCGCTGGGAAGTTGACAACGGTAGAGCCAGGATTCAGCCCCCCTGGACCACTCTTCCTCCTCTTTTTCTTCATGGTGTTCATGGTGTTCCTCCTTCAATCGCACAAAAATGCTTCCCGATCGGGATATATCTTTCAACGACCTCCATTTCGGTTAGGAAATTTCAGCAAATGCGAAATGATGAAACCCTCGCCAAAGACGGTCCATACCTGTAGTAAATAGCAATTGTGAAGAGGATTTTCTGTTTTGTAATTATCTGGGATACCGAGACTAGAAAACGCAAAAGCTAGTTAGAACCTCATCGCCCACCACTGCCATCCACAGAACGGTTTGGCCTGCACTGTGTAATCCGTGGTTGTGGGCATACCAAATTTCTGCGTTCAGGGGATTTTGATGCAGACCGGCAGTGCTGGGCCTAGCAGGTTATAAGCCTGAACCTTGACACATCAAGAGTCAAGAGTGCCGCAATCCGAAATGTCATGAAAGCACCAGGGAACAGGATACATCTGGGGACTTTGGGAGGACATGCCGCAATCCAAGACACCTTATCCGTAGAAACGGCTAGTCGATACGACTGCGGGATTGGAATGGCAGTGATGGGCAAGCATGGCTTCTCCCAAACCCACCTAGGTAGCAAGCAGTCTCTGACTCTCCGTGATGCCCCTATCCCTGAAGGCGTCAACATTGTAACGAAGAATTGTCGATATTTTTGGACCCCACGACTGGGCAAATTGGCGAGTCCGACAGCGGAGTTGACTCGACTCTGATAACATCGATGCCTGGTAACTCCAGGATCAGCCGCTATTTCCAGCTTTCCAAAGGGGTGGTAGCACTGGCCACAGAGAGGAGTCGGTGGAGGATGGTCCTACTAATGCGACTCTCCTCACACCGTTTATTGGTGTTCTTGGTGATAGTCTTAAGACGTACGTAGTAGTATGTAGGCAATCTCTCAAGTTGTGACAGCCATACCTACCGTAAGTAGGTACATATTCAGTTTCTGTGCTAGCAGTACGTAGGTGTGCGACTCAGGGATTGTCACGGGCAAAATGACCCATACACTTCAGACCGTCGTAAACAAAAGCGACAAGGGCGGGAAAAACAACGCCAAAAATTGCCTGGACATAGTACTGCTAGGAATTGAAGCCACCCGCCAGGCATCCGAATTGACACATGCAGCCGGGGGGAGTACGTCAGGTATCGTGGCGGCGTCAAACGTGGAAAGAACCTAGACTCTCGGGCAGATCTACCTACATTCCGCCCGCCTTTCTTTGCTGAGGATGATTCCTCACACACCAAAAACAAGCGGTGGCCAGGGGCCAGGCTTTGGTTGATGTCGGTGTCGCTTCTGAGGTGGCTGCAGGTGGGCTTTCGCTGCGCCTCCTCCGGCTGTCCCAATAAAGTCCCTGCGCCGGCCATATCGCCAACCAATCCTGCCGCGGGGTTCCGACACTGTGTGCCGGCTCAATGGGCTTGGTAAATCATTGGGTTCCACAGTGTCCGGCAGTTTGAGTCCACTACGTTCCTTGACAGACCCAAGTCTTTCAAATCCGGCTAAGAGAGGCTGCAGGTGAACATTATTGGACTATCCCGGGCGCACGCTCATGGAACCATGGATATGGCGTGGCTTTCGACCCCATGCTTCTTTCCTTCCCGCCGGCCGCGCGGGAAGTGGCAGAGCTCGTCAGTCGCTCAAGATACGAAGCAAGCGTTTGGCAAAATCGTCATAGTGGCGGCCACTCTTGTGATCGTGGATCGCCCTTCTCATCCTCATCCTTGGATTCCTTCCGGCGTTTCTCTTAGGCCGGCACTAGAGTAGGCAAGCGGAGGACGACGTCTCTTGCGTATGTGAATATTAGATCTGTACGAACACGCGGGAGCACTGCGCCTCGATTCCCACCCGCTTATCATCAAACCATAAACGGCGACTTCGCATGCTTGTGACTTGGAAACGTGGATGGGCAAACATACAAACATCAGACACGAGATAACCGTGACCGCTGTCAAATGCTCGTCGATCAGGGCTCGTATTGTGCAGGAACTCCCTGTATTCCGCCCGGCCTTCTTTGATCTTTGCCGGAGCGGGCCTTTGGAGATCAAATTGACCAAACTTGTGTCCTTCAGACAAAGACTGAGGACTTTGCAGTTACTCGGAATAGCCAGGAGAGAACTACCGGGGCAAAGTGCAAGTCTCTGAAACACTGGGACCGAGCTATTCATATCACCAAAAGACGCGCTCAAGCATTGTCTGTCTTGTGTTCCCTTTTAGGCTCACTTTGCGTCTGAGTATTGCCTACGGTAACGTACCATACGTATGCATGGATCTTTGGGTGTGGTCATGCTGCTATGGACTCAACCTGGCGACTGAACTGGCGAATGTCTTGGCATTTCGTTTTGGGAGTCTGCAAGCGGTTCGATATTTCACGTGGCTGGTTACACAGTATTACAAGAACCTAACTTGGTCAGTCTGGGAGTTCTGTGAATGGCAATGCTGTGTATATGTATGCTGTGCTCAGAGGCACACCAACCTTTTCGGTGGCTTCTCCCCTCGCGTTGCATCCTGTGGCTAGCTATGCTTGCCGCTATCCCATCCTTGACCCAGAACCAGACGGCCGATGGATCTAGGAGCATACGTCTACGCTTCAGGGGGGTCCCTCAACCACGGAATCTCAGAGATGAAAACGGACAGACCTGACGACAAAGGGTACCTACCTATCCTTCCGCCCTGAGAGGAAGTATTGAATATCGCCAAATGACAGTGGGTGGTGGGCCGGGGTTCATTCGGCCAATATCAGATCACACAAAGCACCACACCCACCAAATTTTCTTTGCCTTTTGTCGGCACGCCGGCATGACGCCAGGGGGAGCCTCAAAGGCCGGAGCGGAAGCGGGTCATCGCCCAGCTATGCAGAGGCCCTCCTTCTCTGGCCGCCGGACTTGCGGTGGACGCGGGATTTGACGTTCAACGTTGTCATTACCTTGCATAGGAAAACTTCTCAAAGCGGTCAATGATGGGTCGAATGCGGAGTTGGTGCCGTCGCCATTCCTGCCCTCTGTCCTTGAGGGGATCAGTCATCAACACACCCGAATGTCCACCCGTGGGCGGGGCGACATACAAGTTAGATTCCGACTGCGGTCGGGGCCAACAAACAGGGCCAAATTCCAACAGCTGATCCGTCAGAAGTTACCAAAGGGGCGCATCCGAGACGGCGATCACCCGCGGCCACCCTCCAGAGGTGCGGCCTTGGCAAGTCGCCCAAAGCTGCAACCGTGTGTGCAAATTGCGTACTGTAGGTGTGGGAATGGTGGGGTTCGCGATACGGAAAGTCGCAAGTTGGGTAAAATGGAGGACTGGGCAAAGAAAAAAGATTGGATACTATCCGTATACACGAAGTGCTCGTTTGCCTTGCAGATATGGAAGCACAACAGATTCACGGACTCCGTACGATCACTTATGCTGCCGCTGTCTTCCCCTTAGAGTCTCGTTGCGGTGCAGTGCAACTTGAAGCCCCTCATTCATTTGGAATGATATCGCCAGAAAAGATTATGAACAAGTGTACAAGTGCACTGGCCCGTAGCATGCGGGGGGGCCTGCTCAGCCCTACAGAACGCTTGGGAAACGTAAAAAGAGAGGAAGCGCAACAGAACTGACCAATCATGTCGCCGCTGAGGACCCATGCACCGGCGACACCGAAAACGGATCAACGGGGCGGGGTCGCGCTGACAGGGGTAGGGAACTAAGGGAAGCTGCAAGCAGTCCGTCCAGTGACACCAGAGGCCATGGGCTCGGGTACGGGATGGGGGAAACCTACCTCCAACAGTCGGTATCCGTAGGACGGATAGGTGCAAGTCAGCTCCTCAAGCTCCGGCTGCCTGACAAGACACTGACGAACGCCAAGCTTTGGAGATCCTCTCCACTGTCAGCGAGATCTGTTGTTCGATGGCCCAAAGCAATGAGGTTGGTTTGCTTATGTTTGTGGGGAACATTGATCTTCATGCTATCTCACGACCTGTCCCTCTTTCTGTGGCCAAGTTAAAGGCGGTGTTGCTCATAGGAAGACTCCAGACAACATGTGAAGCATAGTCTGTACAAGAGTTCCCTGCGGTGTGATTTGATGCCATTTTAGTATGATAACAACTTGCAGAAACTTCGCCTGCCAGCCCTGCCGGCCTGATCGAGCAACTTGTGTTTTCGATGTTCGACTGATAGCTTCACCGCTAGAACAAGAGTCACCCGCCGACCAAGGACGGGATGTCGGGTGTCATCTGCTCCATCGAGACATCCATCCTAAGGTTGAAAATGCGCGGCTCTGTGCATGTCTCGTTTCGATCTTCGACAATCACACCCCCCCCACCCCCCCTTTTCCTCCATTTTCGCGCAAATTCCCAGATATGTATCCTATACCAGTGAAGATACCTTCCATCAAACAGTATCGATATTACCACCCAGAAGGCATCAATCACAGTACACGCAATCGTGCAGAGAAGTAGCAGTCAGGCAGAAAGGGTGTGTGGGTGCTCTCGCCTTTGCCCATACCCATGATATACCGTACCATAGTAGGAACGCTGTAGCGCTTCGAGCTTCCCAATGGGAGGCAAGGCTTCAGTGCAACGCAAAGCAATGTGAACAATGGTGCACAAGCTCCTGTAGGGCTTCCATGATTCCATCCCCTTCCCCGCCTTTACAAAGCACTTGGGCGGTAAAAGAGAACTCGCGATGGTAAGGAGGCGTCGCCGCATGGGGCCACCTTCATTTGATGATTACAAAGATTGTTATGTAAAAACGCTGGCCCACATTGCGTAAAGCTGCACTTATCACGAACAACGTTATTACATGCCTCCTTCCTCTGCAGTACTGTACTAGTAGCTCGCAATCCGTAGTGTCTGGTGCCCGCTGATTGAGGTCCGCAATTGACGGGCCAGCAGCAAGAAGAAACAGAGAGCCCCACAGCAGCTGCAAGCACTGCGCACTACTTGGCCAGAGCATGCATGTGCACTACTGTGTCGGTGGACCTCACAAGGAACAAAGAGAGCTCTTGAACCTTGAGTCTGACCAATCATACTTCCGAGGACTGCAGCAGGAGGGATGGAATGACAGAGAAGGGCCGTCTCCAGCAACACAGCTTTTTCACCTGTGGGGAGCTCTCCTCTGCCATGCCCGAATCTCATCACGTTGCATCGATGGGAGTAGGAGTCCCACGATGTGGAGTAGCCACAGCCCTACGGAGCTCTCTCTGCATCGCTGCAAAGGAGCTGCTGCTTGCTGTCTCGAACGAGTGTCGTGAGAGCACACACCCCTTCCTTCCATTCCCTCCTGCACGGAGAGCGCAGGAGGCTACCTCCCTCACAAGAGCTGAACTGTCCCGGCGCGCATGGATGCCGGCATGCCCTACTTCGATTTCGGTCGCCGGTAAAGGTCTTTCAGCTCGCAGCTGGTGCAGCCACGACTGCACACACCCCCAGGCGAGAGGGTCGAATGAATTGTTACCGTATTGTTTTAGTGACCCGCCTCCCGCTACTTAATGAACCCAACTCCGATTCGAAGCCTCCTTTGACTCTATGAGAGAGTGTGAAAGGAGCGGTCACTTGAGTAGCGGTCACTCGGCCGTCCGGCCGGTCAACGGAGCTTTGCGGTGTTGCAGAGCAGCAATGAAAACCATCCCCTTAGATAGGCTGTCGCATTGTGTAGGGTTGCCTGGTTGCTTTGGGTTAGTCAGCCAAGCGGCCGCATCCCTCCCCGTTCCACCCTGCACCCTCACGATGTGAAAAAAGAGTTGGGAGGGAAGTCGAGTGCAGCCTGCCGTGCACACCGTTCCTTTCCTATGTTTGCCCTCGTGGCCCAGGACCAGCATCCGGGTCTTCCGAAGATGGCAACGGAAATTCTGGCGCAGGAAACCTAGGGCAGGATTATCAAGCTTCTCCAGTCCCGCCCGTGACTCCTCGATCTCATTGCCTTATTTTGTTTCGTAACCTTCTCATATTCCGTACCATCAGATTCCGGCAAAGGTGGTGGTGTCGCCAGTTCACTTGTTGAGGGCGAGACCACCCGCATCCCCACCAAAGACACGGATAGGGGCATAGGGCAAAACAGGATGGTGACCGGGAAAGTGCGGGATGGGGGCGTGTCATTTGCTTCTCTGGGTGGGCGGGGTGGAGGACCGGTATGCACGGATTATGGTGCCTGTTAAGCCGTCCACCCGTGCACGCCCAAAAGGCGGTAATGAAGCGTGCTGGAGAGACATGAACAACGGGTCCCGGTTTGAGTGGAGGTTACCAGCGGAGCCAGTGACCAATCTTGAGTTCCGTTTTGTTGTTGCTAGAGGGATGATTTGTCAATTTGCCCTCTTTCTTCGCCGTCTACGCCGTACGGAACGCTGGGCGTCTCTCCGTTGCCCGCTGGAAGGGATAGCCAACCAAAGTTAACCTGATGCTGCCTTGATGACGGCCGGTAGCACGGCACCCACTGATTTCTCTTAAGCCCACGTTTAACGCCGGAGCACGGCGGGACTCGAGCGGACTTAGCCCTTGAAGGCCGAGGTTGCACTGTGCACTCGAGACTGTCGCGTGGGAAGTAACACCGCAGCCATTTGTTACCATCAAATAATCCCTTTGCATCTCTTCAGAAGGGTTGTGCCCTGTAATTTCAAGAAGGATAGCTGCTATAACCCGCTGGAGCCGTGGACCTTGCCGCTACCTAGGTGGAGTCGCTCACCGGATCTCAATCTAAACTTCTACTTCCCCGGCCAGGCAACAGCATTTCCCACTGTCCTGTAACTGGATAGCTTACTCATGGGCATCCTTGCTGTTTGAAGCTTCTTCTACCAGTAAACCCGCGCTTGTAGAGCCATCGCAAGTCGAGAATCGAAGAAATATTGACTCTTTTAGGTGTATGCTCTCTCTACTCCTTCTTTGATCAAGACTGAGGCCCAGTGGACGACTGAGTCCTCTTCCCCACACCATGCACGGGGGTCTCGGATGATCCAGAATGAATGCTAATACCAGCTTGCCTTCATGATGAGAAATCAACTCCGGTGACGACCCCCATGCCAATACCCAAGCGAGTGCATGTGCCCAAGTCCGAATGCTCTTTGACCCGTCACTGTTCGTTCCCTGGCCAGTCCTGTCCAATGGTGTCCAGCCATCAATTTAAAGGCGCTAAGAGATCGGCGACAGGTTACTGATCTGGACGGTCCGAAAGGGACTGCGCTACCGCGAGGGAAAGGGCGTCTCTCGAGGACATCAAATTAGAAACTTCACTGGGAGCACGATATCGAAACGGCAAGGGAGGCTTGCAATGAACAAGAGACACAAGGATTAAGGCCTATCCCCCGTCTCGACTTGTCAGACTAGTGTACCGTTTCTCGCGTCTGCTTGCAGTACACTCTGGGCACGTCTACCTAACTCTGTAACCTTAATCATACATACTTGGACAACTGCCAGATATGGAAGCGAGAAAGTGTGATATCGTCATTAATAAGCGCCTTGGTCACCCGCCAAACATCAGGGCCCTGTTACATTCCCCCATCACCCGCTTGTAGGCATCAGCACCTTACCACACTGATGGCACCTGCGGGCGTCGGCTTGAGACTCCCATGCGCACTAGGTGGCTGCTGCTCCCTCAAGGCAATAAAATCCCAGGTCTCAAAACCAACCCCCCCAAACACCTAGGTTTGCAGGTGTGCCTGAACTCTAACCCTTTCCTTGGTATTCCCGGGAACATGGAATTGGGATCTGATTGCATTACGCGTCTCTCGTTGATTTGTCTCGAGGTGCGAGCAAGGCGTGAACAACCAGCAGAATGGGACAGGACGGGGGAATTACCTTCCCTTCCCATCATTCCAGGCCCCTTCCCTTGCTTCTTCTTCTATCCTTGCCGGAAGGTGTCCCCTTGAATGTGACCGTCTGTTCGCTGCTTCACTATTTTCCATTGGGAAAGATTTCCAAATCCGGACAACACGGATATGGAATGGGTTTGTAGGGTTTTACTGTTAATACTTATCATCAGCGCGGTTCTAGGTATGTGGGTACCTAGTATAACCCTTAGAGACGACCTTACTACCATGTCCCTTTCACGATTTTGTCTACCAAATCCTGGTCCTGCTACATCCATAACAACATCAAGGCACTCTCTATTATAAAATCGGTTTACTACTAAGTTGGACCTTGTAATCTTAAACGCTGATACGACGAAAACAAAGCGACGGTACGGTGTGCTGGTAGGGCCTCTTTGCTGCTTGGCCCGCCCGCCCCCGTCCGCTAGTTGCATTCTCGGAGTCAAATGCTGCCGCGAGAGCCCCGTGTTGTTCCGGGCGTGTCCGAACTAGCCAGTCACCGCGCTCCTACTCCTGCTCCTTGCCATGTAACCACTGCCCGACCAGAATCCAAGGCTGCAACCTTACGAATTCCAAATCGTTATGATTGATTCCATCTCCTAGCCTCCTCCCTCTCCTAGAAAGGCGGGGAAACCGGGTATCAGGAGAGGGGGATAAGGCTAGTGCGTGGCCTAGTGCGCACGAAGTCGTAGTCAACCTCCATCGCCCAATTTCATAAGCCAGCAAACCGTTGCCCAGAAGATGGCTAGGGAATCCATGGGGAGGCTTGGTGCTGAGGCAGCATGCAAAATTGGTTGCAGGCCATCATTTTGACATTAGGCGCCATGCAGGCTCGCATGTGGAAAATATCACTACTTCTAGCACTGATCTCCATTTGACACTCTAATTTTGGTCTTTTAGCTCGAGATACTAACGAACAACGCAGTTAAGGTAGAACCCCCAATCCAAGCTTCCCCCTTGCATCGCGTCGCTTCGAGGAAATCCTGGGACCGGAGATATGGACAGGAAACGAGTAAGCGCGGAACTGCGGCACGACCGGTGGGATTTCCCTTTGAGGATCTATCTTGGAGAGCAGTTTTTTCAATTGTCGTCAACTGCTTGAACTTGCTACCTCTCACTTTCAATGCTACCCACTGTCGCGGGTGGTAATGGGTAGATTACTGCCGTGTACGGAGTACTATGCTAGTTCTTTAGGCACTGGGGACTCAACCCCCTCGTCCCTTTCTATCGTTCGCCCGTACCTATACGGCGCTGGCATCAGGGGTCCCTGTGCCGTATTGATGGGCGGTTTACTGACCATTGCATGATGAAGACGGGCAACGTCATTTCCCTATTTTGCCCCGCCTACCTCGCCATATTTCCTTGATGAGAGGCGGATTGTGTCTTGCTACTACTAGGAGATTGACCGGATTTGGGGCAGGTGAGACACTATTGGCGGTTGTTGAGTGGTCCCTTCCTGCACCTCAGAATTTGGGGTTATGGAGAAACGTGCGTTAAAACCGGTACATGACAAAAAACGTGATCCTGAAACCAGCCTGGCATTGCTCACCTTTTTCTCACCCCCTCCCGAAATACTATGCGCATGGCGGCAGATAGATAAAGTCGGCAAAAAAAAGGGAAGTTGCGTACCTAGGTAAAGAACAACATGCCAAGACCTTCCTTCCTCTTACTGCGTCACTCAACAAACCTCCGGAAGAACAGAGAGGCACTGCATTCAGGAAAAAGGGGGAGGAAGCCAGTCTAAGCTAGTGCCGTCTCGAGCCTTGAACCGGCACAGAACAAGAGACCAAGCCCGCCGCCTCGGAGGTATATTGTCCAAACACGGCAAGACCTTCAACCGTTAATCGTGGGAACAGAGTGTCCGTTTCTCCTCTGTCCCCCGGCTCCTTTGGGGTATTTTGGGATCTTGCATGGCTGCAATCAACGCAAGATCCGTGGCTCAGTCTCTTTCCTCCCACTCCCAACGGACGGGATGAAAGGCCCTTCATTGGCCGGATTAACGAAAGGAGAGCACACTAGGAGACTGTCCGTTTTGCAGTGCAGTGGTGGCTTGGAGGGTGCAACGGTGAGAACTTTAATCGACAGTCCCCAGAAATCATCATGCCAAGCGCAGTGATGTACCGTTGCTGTACATCGTCGTCGGCAGGGCAGGAGCTCCCAGTAGACTGGTGTACCTGCACGAGCGGAGTACCACAGAGTAGTCTCCTTTCCCATGCCCACACACCTCGGGGCGTCTCTGCAAGCCCCTATCTCAAGACGGGATTAGGGGGACTGAGGGTGTGCGTCCAGCGGCACGCTCCGAACAAGAAGTAAGCGGTAGGGCGCCTAGCTAGGAGTAAGTCTTGCCTATATGCCGCCAAGTCTCAGGAGAGCCTAGAGAAACACCTTATCCGTCGGCAGGAAGGCCACGGGGTTTGCTGCTGCGCGGTAGTAGTCGGCGAGCCGCAGTACTACTGGGTAACCGGTGCCCAGATGGCGGATTGTTGAAACTTTCCCCATTGGGAAGGGCCACATGCGAGGTGAGCCAGGCTCTCACCGCGGTGTCCTTTTTTGTTTGCCCTCCCCGGTGTGGACGGACTCGGATAAATCTCGCAGTCGTGGCGATAGGGAAAACTTAGCAAAAAAATATATGAGCCTGCACATGCCCGGGGTCTGAAAGTGTCTGACGGTGGGAGCCGAAGGAAAGAGGTCAACCCGTTTTGGCCTGTCCTTTTCTCCCTGTTGCATCCATGGCATAGGAACCTGGGAATATCGCTCCAACATTAGAACTGCTTGCTCAGCAGGTGTCTAGATTTGTTGAAGCGGGGGCAGGAATGGCGGATCTCGGGCCGCAGATTGGACATTTGGTAGCTACCGTGGGACCACAGGCCTCCGTTCCCTTAGCCAGTGGTTTATGCGTGTAAGGATATGGTCAAAATGTGTACCAGACCTTGTGTTTCTGTTATTACTGCCGCCTTACACCCCCAGGTGTACTTCGGTTCGGCTGTCAGAAGTGGAAAGGCAAGCAACAATGAATGAGATGTGTTTTAGGTTGGTGAGGGAGTGAGATGACGGCGCCGTGGGATAGGTCGGATTGCAAGGGAGGGAAGAGTGAAGGGCCCTCGGGCTAGGACCGAAAAGGCTGTAAGAATAGACGCGATGGCACTTTTCCTGCATGTGGAGGAGCCGCTGCCAGCTGGCAGGTAGTAGTGGCGAGCAGCTCACCAGGTTCTGGTCGCTGGTTTGTCGGCACAGGAGACTTAAATGAGCTGGAAGGAGACGGCTGTAGCTTAGCTGCAGGGTGTTATCAGGCAACAGCCTGAGCGTGGGTGGAAATTTCGAGATGCTCGCCAATTGCTTCCGGAAACTGAGCAAGCTCCCAGGGGCAGAGATGCAGGGCTCAGGAGTGACGAACGAGCGACGGCCGACGAGCGAGGAGTGCAAAATGTGATGAGGAAGGCAGCGCATGGAGCATGCCCACGTGGCGGGGTCTTGACGAGCCGTTTACTAGCTCGATTGCTCAAGTGCTCAACAAGTGGCCGTTAATTCTCGCTTGGGAAGCCTATCATGCCTATTTCCTCCTTTTCTAATCATTCGGGCATGATGTGCGAAGGCCAGGGGAATGTTCTGCATGAGACCAAGCGGGCTCTTACGGTAGGGTTCAAACCAGCCACGATAGGTATGCCTCATTTTGGGCGAAGGGAAATGTGGCTAAGTCGCACCGGGAAGCGTCAGTGCCGTGGAGGCAGGAGACGCTAGTCGCTTGTCTTTGACCGTTTTTACTGTGTCTTTGTGTTCGATATGGCAAGCCGTGGCTGTCAGCGCCGCAACGGCCTTGACTCTTGAGGGTAAGACGTGATTCTGGAGAGCCAGTGGGAGGCCGTTGGGCGGAGGCGGCAGCGTGGAGCTACCGAGGACTCGGCCAGGTCATCACCTTATTTTGTTTTCTGGGAGCTTGCGGTCTCACTATCAGCCTTCTCTCTGAGCCCTTCGCTTCAGCACTGCTACGGAGTCGTAGTACAGCCAACTGGCTAACCTGGTTTAGCGTCAGGTTCCGGAGGCGGCCGGTGATCGCTGAAACTTAGCAGGCGATAAGCGCGTCTGACAGCTAACTGGACTCGGTGGAGTGACCGTCTCAATCTCAGATGGAAGACTCGGTGCTTGCCTCCCCAATCTCAAGCAGCCAAGCAGCGCCAGAAGCAGCCCAAGGAAATGGAACCACGGGGTCCTACTCCCCTGCCGCGCAGACCCTCATCCCAGCTCCTGCAGACACACGCGAGGACGGCGTAATGTCGGCAGCAAATACTTTCATAGTCACCGCATATCTCGGTAAGGCTGAGGCGGTACACTGCACTCCCCTGCTAGAAAGTCATGCGATGCGCACGCAAAACAATTGGGGAGAAAGGCCAATGAGAAGACATCTTCGATGTTGAAGCAAGTAGCCCTTTATAATTTTGAAGTCCAAAACAGCGAGACTTAGACTGTTTACGAGGAGTTCGACCCTATTGGCCAGAGCTTAACCGGGGAACTGCCAAGCTTGCCCAGCAGAGTGAAGCGCTTTTGACGGGGGTACATATCCATGCCTGAGGGTTGATGGAATGGCACCCAACCCCAGGGGAGGCGGAGCTCCTGCAAAACCTGGATTATGTAATGGCTTTTCACAGTCCCCAAACCCACAGAGGCCTACCCACATCCCCATGAGCCCAAACCCAAAGCACGGTCTGCACGGCGGTGAGTGTCCTCTGCTCTCGCCTTACATAACCCTCTAAAGGTTGCCGACCCTTGAACATATGAAGCTGGATCCTCCTTCATAGACGAGGTCCCCGCGATGTGGACAGATATTGCTCCAATCTCCTGCCTCAAAAAAGGTTCCGCATCCAGAGGCTCCAGCATTAAGCTAGTGTGCGACCATGGACCGTTGTCACCAAATTATTCTGCTGCCTGAATCCACCTCCCCACTCACGGCTCGTGTCAAGCGCAAAACTCGGCGATGCCCAAAGAACTTTCATTGGCCTTGCATTAAGATGGAGCGGATTGGAGTAACGTGACAACGGGGCGATTGGTTCTTCTCTGTAATTGCAGTGCAGTAGTACCAGCGCAGCCCAGAGCTGTCCTCTGGCTTTCTCTATACGTGATCCTTTTACGAAACAGCCACCGCTCCCTGGTGCAGCTCATTGACTTCCTCTGTGGAGGTCGCTACTCTCCTGTAGTAGTAGCTAGTATTAAACACTCAAAACCAAACCTTGCTTGTTGCAATGGATGCAGTAAAATGGTCTCTGTGCGGATTATTGCGCATTTTTACACTCTTGGTTCATAAAATTTTCATGGTGCCAAGACCAGCTTCTGTGTGGATTGCGGTCTAGGCAAGGTAGGTACCCACGAAGGTATCCTGTTTCAGATGGCTCAACATGGTGTTGGTAGGGCTACGAGGATCTAGCGACGGGGACGTTCCCGCAACTACCTAGCTTACGGACTAACTGCTGCCACAAGATGGCTTTGTTGGGTCGGCAATCATGACCCAATCTTTCTGGGGCTGAGCAGAGTGAGATGCATCGCTGAATCTAAAGCATATTCAGACATTGAAGAAGATACACGCAAACACTAAATGCTCGAGTTTCGCAACATGATGTTCTTCTCACTTGTTCGTGGTTAGTAATCCAGTCGTTCGTCTGCAAACACCCTTCAGTCTTCCGAAGTTCGTCCAAATAGCCTCATCCAATAAATGGGGACAAACCCAAGAAAGTCACTGCCCAACAAAGGTTGGTCTTAGGAATCGCGTTGGCTAAAAATAGACAACACTGACAAACCAGGACTCTGTTACGTCCTGCAGGTATTTAGCCCAATATTTCAAAGAGATGGGTGTCACCATTTGCCAAATTTGGCTGCCAAAATGAAGGTGGTCAACCCAGTTCAGAAGATGCAGGCAAACCACTAACTGGGCTAAATTTACCCATTTGGAGTCTTGGTCCAGGGAGAGAATTTGGGAACTTTTGGCGACACAGCGTCGGATCATCGATATTGGATGGAGCCATTTGGAGACCTTTGATATGGAGATTGAGATGGTGATGGATGGTGATGTTGCACTCCCGCAACTCCCGCTTGTTGTTATGATGTGTTTCTGCAAGACACCCTCCACAAAGGCAGAAGGCTCCGTTCTACCCACTCATTCCACAGATGCCACCGATACCACAGATCCCCAAAGCCCGCCTTTTCGTGCGCCCATGGATGTCATTATTGTGTGGGTTCTCTTGCAAACTAAACAAACGGGACCGTTAGGGAGACGGTGAGGCTCCTTGGTCGTGCATCGATGTGCATGTGTTGATGGAGGACCTGATCGGCATCTCTGGGGGGTGTTCTCAACAACACACCCTCCTGTCGTCACTGTCGAACATCACGGGGTTGTCCGTCTGTTGCACTCGCTGATACTTTCTCAATGCGGTAATCATCAGCTGGCAATCAACGCAGGGCAGACTCGAGGCTGGGAAGCCAGAACACCTAGCATCGGCTGTAACCCACACACGAGTATAGCAAATTCATACACCCAGTATGAAGTAGATTGCAAAGCGCTTGCGAACTGACGAGTGACGGCAGGCAGCTTGACGATGGTCCCCTTGGATGTTTTTTTTTTCATTGACGGTGGCTGCTACAGTGCCTCACGGCTTGATAAAGAGCCGGAGTGACCAACTATCTTGGCTGAAATCAGCACCCGCGCGGGGAGATTTCCAAGAGGCTTCCGCGAGGGCATCTTTCAGTTCTCTCGCGGCTTACATTGAAGTGATAAAATCCGGACCCCAACCAAGTGGGTTGGGCTTGAATGCCCGTCAAAGCCACTGAGAACCCTTTCGACATGGAGACCTAGGTAGTGCAGGTTTACTGGCAAAGCAAATGACTGGTTGAGAGTTGAACATCAGGATCGCATAGTAAACATTGACCTGTCAGAGGCGGGGTAAGGCCTGCATGGCACAGGCCACTCGAGAAATCTTCTAGAATGTTTCCACGGGGGCAACCGCCAGCGCGATCACAGAATCACAGGGCTGTCTGCTTTGGTGCGTGCGCTACTCGACTACCTACAACGCATTGGTAGGTTCAGTTCTGCTACGGGAGTTCCTCCTCCAGATACTACCTCTTGAGTAGGTCTGGTTGGTATATGTGAGCAGGTAGGTAGTAGATACAGGTAGGTAGGTTACCCAAGTTAAATTCAATCTTCTGTTGGTACTGACAAATACTTGCCGTGAATATCATCGACGCCAACGTGCTTCCACCTTCACACCATTGATAGTTGATCGAACGATCAACCCTCTCCTTACACCTGCCAACGGCAAACAAATGTTGGCTGTACATAGTACGTAGTATGTTATTAGAATGCTTTGATGCCGAGACGCGCACACACACACCCTTCCTTGAGCGGCCATCTGTTGCCCTGAGATAGCAACAATTCGCGACCCGTAGGTTGTATGCAGGGGCTTGCTTTGCATAGAGTCTACGGAGGTCTCGAGGACCAAATGGAGCAATATTGTTCATTGTACATCAAGGGCACAATGGGCAACATCAACCACATCGAGCATCCAGTCCATTCGTCTATCGCGCCTGCCCCGCCAACCCGATCGTGGGTGATGTTATTCATTCGATCTATCTGTCGGTCTGCATGGCCGCCATGCCGGGCTCGACATTAGTTACTGGATTAGGAAGTGGCCAGGGGATGCACCTCGCGGAATCGCTACCAATTGCCGCCGACGCGGTAACAGCGTGCCGGATTTACCAGCAACCTGCCCAACTGACAGCCGCTGAGATGGTGTCCTGGTATTGAACTTCATTCGTGCAGGTCGTACCTGCTGCTATAATCCATACACAGTGCCTAGAAGTGCACACACCACCACAATAACCACTCCCATGCATCAGAGCAGCAGAGACTCACTGCGTCGGATCGCCCCCATCTTCTCTTCCATCTGCCAGGGATGAGAGAAGAGGGAGGGAGAGAGATAGAGACGTCAAGTGCCATCAAACCGTCAACGTCAAGATCTGACGATGACGGGGCAAAACGGTTTCGCTTCCCCCGTCCGTCTTTGTTCTGAATGGACCAGGACCGAGCCATTTACTCAGGACGCAGCACACTAGCGACATCACGGTCCAGCCCCTGGCACCGACCAACGAATTGTTCTTGGTTTGTTGTTCGTTGCAGTCCTAGATCAGCGGTGTTCTGTCACTTCTCCATAACGATCACCGAGAACCCACTTAACCCCGATGTCCTCGAAGAATCCCCACAGACGCCTAGACAGTCTGCTTCGGTCGTTTTTACGGATACGGGACTGTTTTGTTGAAAGAGGGAAACACAACTCTGGTTTCTTTGGTATGCATGTGTGTACGATCCTCGCCAAAGGATTTCCGGCGACTACAGTGAGGATGGAATAAGAGTCACTCTCCCCTCCATCGTTGAGGCGCCGCCTCTTGTGCAGTGTCAGCAGCTCTTCGACCCTCACAACAAGAGATAATGGAGAAGAGAGAACAAATCCAAACCGGTCAGGGGTGGCGGCCGGACATGCGGCCGGACGCCGACTCTACAGGTCGGCTTGCTCTGGGCAGCCACAGAGTCCAGAAATGGAGATTGCATAGAAGCTTCTAAATTCCCAGGAAAGGAGCACGGGTGCTTTGATGCAAGCATGCAGCTCGTAACAGGGCCCCTTTATTTTTGATCCGAGGCCATCCTCCTCCTGAGCACGCTGATCCGAGCCCACCGGTAGATATGCTTGACATCTCACCGACACGGTCGGCAAACTCATTTCGACAGTTTCATGTGGCAGTTTAGTTAGTTTATCCTATCCCCATTCCTTTGCAGACAAGACCCGAGCAGGAAGGAAGTTGTTGATGTCGTAAGTACGGAGTACTAGCTCTTCCCTGGGCCCATCTCGCACTCGCACAATTTCCCCAAGAGAACAGCGGTTTACAAATACAGCATACTTCTTGGCCAGCCCGCCTAGCCGCCTGCTCTCCTCACGACGACCCCCGGACAAGATACGCAGGGGGTTCAATGCAAAGGATACAAGCAGCGATGACACTTCCAACTAACGTAGACATCGCCAGCCAGCCGATGCGAGGATTGGCGGACGAGGTCGGAGATGTTGAAGAATGCTTCCTCAAAGAGCCCCCATATTCAGCTGTGCAATGACATCGGCCGGGACGGTTTCGGCCTTACTGCTGGTTCCTAGGCCTGTGCTGGCGCCAGCACGCCCGTATCACCTTGTCCAAGACCCCAAATGCCGGGGCTCTCGTGGCTTCTATTTGGCTGGTCTTGTAAGAGTCCCTGAAGTGCTCCTCCCACGTAGAATTGTGGAGTGCACAGCCCTATGGGCCACTTCACACGGAACCAGTGCAAATAATAGCCAGCGACGCTCCTGGTTTACGCAGTCCACTCAGGCCAGACTTGCACGGCAACAGCTTGAGCCATGCCATGGCTACGGGTCGTCGCCTCTGCTTTCACCCCTACATCCATCTATAACTTCAAGGCACAGTGTTGTTGAATAATCTTGCCAGTTCAGTCACGACTGAATGGCCACTTCAATGAAATAATGTCACAAATGTCCATCAGGAGTCAGAGGCGGGTTTGGAACGACCAGCATGATCAGCTAAATTAACAGGATGCTATATCTTGTTCGGCCTGTTTCTGAGACGGGATTGGCTGGTTCAGCCTGGTAGGACCTCGTGGAAGGCTCATCAATGCTTGAGAAGGGCAAAATTGCCACTTTAAGACTGCCATCCCCTTTGGGACGAGTTTTACGCCGGCAATGGCACTGCAAAACTGGCTGGGAGAGAGAGGAGGGAGGCAGGTGAAGGCAAGGCGAAGGCAAGCCAAAGCCAGCGAGTGTGTGACTGGGCAGGCTGGAGCCAGAAATATCCCTGCCGCTTTACCGTAGAGGTACGAGGAGCGCTAAATGTGGGCAAATATAGCACAACAGGCAAGGACCAAGAAGATGCAGGCTGGGCTAATTTGCATTCATGGGTACACCGTTTTGGCGGAGCCAAGCACCACCGTTTCTCAGCCCCTGCCTGTCAAGAGCATCCACCGTTCCATGCCCGCTATCCTATCCCTGCAGCGGAAACCCGACGCTCCGTTCGTCAACTCCGTTAGCTCGTAAATGCAGCCAACCTCTAAACCCGTAGCGTACCCACCACCATTTCTCCCTACTAGTAATACGTACTGTACGAAAACGCGGAATCCGTACTAGTACGGAACCAAGAACCAAAAAGAACCCACACCTATCTCCCAGCTAAGGTATGTCCCATGCAGCCCAGCGTCCAGTTGGTGAGCGACCTGGATTAACCAACTTGAGTGGAAGTATTCCGCCGTACTGGAGGGGAGAGCCGACAGGGCTGGATGGACGGGAGGTACTTTGGGGTAACCTGTCGAGCGAAGGGCGATCGAGGGAAATGGACACCTGAGGAACCCATGTCTTCGCCTGTCCGTGCCTACCCTGCCTAGTAGTAGGCAGTACCTTGCCTTGTCTTCCTCCTAGCTCTCAGTCCCCATCCCAAATACAATCGCCGACATTTTCGAATCCCTGCAGCCTTTTCTGTGGACCCTCGACATGGAGGGAGGGGTGAAGCGAACACCCCGAGGCGTCTGGCAGGTGTACTTGGTACAAGGCGAAGACGCATCTACGGGGTTGCTAGTCTTCTTCTCCATCACAGTGGACGGCCCTCCACCACCTTCTTGCATCCTTCAGCCCAGGATTGCGACTGGATATTTAATAATGAGCTTCCTCCCCCGCCGCTCTTGATGTTCCAACAACAGCTTGGCCTACGAACATCACCAAGAAGCATATAACTTCGACAGTCTGGCTTCTTCAAGCTGTAGAAGATCAGAACACGACTTGGTGCTTAGCACTCTCTGACACAATATTTGTTAATACATCACCACACACCAGTGCCTCAGCCTTACAATAGCTTGACAGCTCTTGTTGCCCAGCACAACACGAGGAGGATAGCTTCACAGCTACCGCACCCAGCACCAGTCTTCGAGATGTTCGCAATGCCCCAACATCAGTACGGGTATCAGCCCGCGCCGCCGGCACCCCGGCAGTACTCTGGCACCAGCAGCGCCTTCAGCAGCTCGGCCAATCCGGATGAGGATTGGACCAAGATCTCAGACCTTGCCGAGCGCCGGAGGATACAGAACCGCATTGCTCAGCGCAACTACCGTATGTATCACCCACGGGCTCAACACGAAGAGCCTTAACGACCCCTACATTGACTGAGCAGCAAGCTAAAACTGGGTTGTTTCCACTCATGCAGGCAAGAAGCTCAAGAGACGTCTAGAGGATCTCGAGAGGCGTGCGGGCACTTCGGACGGAACTTCATCCCCTGGAAACGAGAAGACGGGATCCAGCACCAGCAGCAGCGGAAGCAGCAGGAGTAGCACCACCAGCAAGACGACTCGCACGCCCAGCAAGAAGCAGCAGAGCCAGCAGCCTCAGCAGCAGCAGCCCCAGCATCAAACAGTCATTGTTTCCCAGCCCGCCGCTGTCTCCCCACCCAAGATGCACGCTGCCCAGTTCACGCCCCCAATGCACCATGACGACGAGCTTCTCTTCCCCCAGTCGTACGACGAGCGCGAGCGGTCAAACACGCCGCCGGGGCTCTTCTACTCTGCCTACCCGCCACCAGAGGACATGATGCTCGCGCCCTACGGCCCGACTGCTTCGCACGCCCAGGCCTACCGGCCCATGACCACAATGGCCGATGCCTACCCAGACTACCTGGTGCCCACCACGGTGCCAGTGACTCTGCCTTCCATGACACACTTCAGCGACGCCATCAAGAGGGAACCGGCCTACGGAGAGGAGATGTCGCCCTATATGAACTACGGCTTCATTGCGGGGATGGAGGTGAACGCTCCTGCGCCATACGACCACTCGAACCCTCATGTGAGTTCCTTGCGCCGTCACCACTCGTATCCTCATCCTTCTCCTCATCATCCTCATAATCATCGTTCAACTTCTGCGTGGTCTCCTCCGCCTCCTTCTCCTCATACAACCGTTCTTCCTCCTCCTCCTCAACAACAATATCAGCCGCGGGGACCTTTTCGCTGATCGTTCGTGTTTCTCCTCTGCAACAGACGCCTCCTCTGTCCCACGGATTTGACCACTCGACAAATTGCTCGGACTCGGGCTACGAGTACCCAACAACACCTCTATCCATGCCAGGATCGCCCGGCATGATCCAACATTAAAGCGAAAAGAACAAATGTCCAAACAAGAAGGATCTCGAAACTCCCATGACCTCTAGGCCAATAGGCCTCAGATCAAGCACATCAAAGAAAAAAAGAAGCAAAAAACACGCAAAGACAACATACATGAAATATAATAATGGGAGTGGACAGTCTTTTTACAAATGGCTGGACCAAAAACAATGAGCGATTAACGACACTGGGCACGAAAGCGGGCAAGGTGGTCATCTTCCCCCTTGCCCTTCGCCTGAACAGAGGCAGAGGGTGAACGATTTTACTGATACCTATTACCATCAACGGGACGGCATTTGGTGACAATGATGGCTGGAGCGGAGCGACGGCGCAGAATTCTCCTCTGGGTTTTTTTTCCTGCCTTCGCTGTGATGTTTCTTGATATAGTATTCACTTCATCATTGATTGACGGGTCGAAGAGCTCACCCTTCATTTTTCATTTGGGACTTGAGTTTTTACTCTTATTTTATTTATTTTTTATTCTTTTACGTTGCGGGCTGGCAACGGGCAAGGGGCGGGGGGAAACCTTCTCACGATATCTGACGGCAAGACGGGAAACTTTCTCTCAGGAAGCACAATGAATATTTCTGCTCCATTTCTACAAATCTTTCATTTTCACATGCTGCTGCTCTCTTGCTGTTATCGACGGGCCTGGACTATCTTAGATCGAGATTATGTAGCTAGGATCGCTCCATATAGCTAACCTTTAAAATCGCTCTCAGAATCTCTTGGTCTCCAAACTACTGCGTACAAACAAAGCCTGAACAACTTTGGCTTCCTCTATCTGGCCCCATCGCTTCGTTGGGGGCCACTTCTAGCGACAAATGCCTGACGCCATTCATTCGTTCTCTCCTTGGCCGGCAGTCAGCACGACGTGGGTGGACCGTGCATGGTAACAATAAACGACCAAGGTGAGTCCACGGTGAGTCGCCAGTTTGGGTTGAGAATTGGGATGAGAATAAGAATCTGACTGGTATGCTTGCCTGGCCCAGATCTGGTCGAAGGGGCCCTCAGACTCTCACTCCCCGGACTCCAGCGATCAGAAAGTTGGGAAAGACCGTGCCCTCACCCTGCACTCGGTCAATATCTCAATATCAATAAGCCAACTGTTCATGGGTTCTCTCATTAGTACTTGGTGAGGCGTTTTAGCTATGTTAGGTAGGGACGTAATTACTGTTGATCAGTAGGTTACCAGGCAGACCCTCAACAGACATCGGTTTCTATTTGCTTCTCCCTCCTCCCCATCGCTTATTCCTTGCTCCTTTCTTCAGTCTCCATACCTCGATTCCGAGAACTCTCGCTCTCACAAATCTTTTCTTCATTTTCCCCCCTTCTCTCCTCTTTATTTCTTCCCACGGCTGTGGAGCCCCCTAGGTCCCACGTACTATCCACCCGCCGTTGGACCCGGGAAGGCGACCCCCTTGCAGCGGATTTTGGCACCAAGTTTCGATCATGTGCCTGCCTGGGAACCAGTCGACCAGTAAGGAAGAAGAAAAAAGGACGAGATGGGACGGACTCCTCGGACTCAAAACCGTCCCAACTGCTCACTCTTCCCACCCCCTGTCGGCAAATTCCTGTCAATCTTTTCCTTACCAAGCCAGACCCTCGTCCCTTAGAGAAACGTGTTAACCTCCATTCGCAAGTCTAACTCCAGTACCCCCAGTCCCTCAAGACACCCCTCCTGACCAAGCGACCTGCGTTGCAACGGCACTTAGACTGGACATGAGAGGACCACGCCGCTTGTGTACCTACAGAATACATACGTACTCACCATCCCCTCCCCATCATAGGGACCGGGTTGTCTTTTTGTCCGTCCTCTGCATCACAAACATCAACTGCTCTTCACCCTCTTTGGCCCTTGGCCCTTGGTCTTTAACCCCGTCCGAACTTGTCAAGCCAACGAATCCCTTGTCCTGAAACCATGCTTGCGCAATTGTTGGGTGGTCACTCGCAGCACACCTTGTAGTAATTTGTGCCATGTAGCCCTTTCCTGCAGCGTCCAGTGCGCTAGGAGCGACTGATCGCCGGGTGATTCTGGAAAAAACAGCCAACTCCATCCGAGAAGTGCAAGAATGCTGAACTCTTAGCAAGTAAGTCGGTAGAGGGGAGAAGCATGGTTCTTTGTCCCAAAGTGCTTGCGGGTTGGCTGTAAGGGACGAAGTCTGCAGGAGGATCAAAGGAAATGCCTGGATCAAATCATTTGGCTGCCCATTTGGCTATCTAAACCTACCTACCTACAAATATCCCTCAAAATCCTTCAGCAGCCAGGCACGCAGGCGCGGTATCCAGATAAACAATATTACCATTGACCCTGATTAAAACAGCACGATGTTGGATGTGTGTCGGAACCGTTGCTTCCTAAAGGGGCTTGCCTTCTCTCTCCTCGGGGGCTCAGGGGGCGCATTGATGGAGGGGGCGGGTGGCTTCAATGGCCGGCCAAGGATAAGGGAAGAGACGAAAGCTAGCGGATTTCTTCTCTTCTGCCTCGACAACTGCTCGAGAAAAAATGCAACAAACAAACTGCAAGGTCTTGCAGGAGTACACGACCAGATCAGGCGAAACATGCGATTGCCTCGATATTTTAGGGAGTTTCCCCATCTCCATGCATCAATTCCCGCTGCGACTGGATGGCTTCTGGTTTGCTGCCATTTTTGGGGGCCAACAGAAAACACCGCCGTCCTCGCACATGATCTTCCCCCCTCCCTCCTCTCCCCTCCATCCATCCAGCCTGACCTCCACAGTACCTACCGAAGCCAACAACAAAGTTTCCAACCGGCCGAGCCGGGCGATGAGACGGTACAGTTTCCAACCCCCCGATATCCGACAAGTTGCAATGCAATTTTGTCGCGTCCTCTTTCCTTCTCTCCTCCCCTTTTGCCTCACCAATACCGTCCGATAGATTGAAGAGAGGGGCGTGAGTGGTCACACAGAGAGCCTGATGCATGGTCCCTGCACCATGATACGTACGTATGGACCTAGCCTAGAGTCTGCAGATCAAATCCCATCTAACGCACGCAGCCATCAACCAAAACCCCAAACGTCCCCCCTCCGTGCAACCAGCGAGCGTAGATTCGCGAGCATGTTTGTTTGGGGCGGAAGGGGAGGGGGGGTGGGAAATTTACACTTATGGGAAACACCAACGGCGATATTTGATTCGTGAGTGTTTTGCCTCTCTGGTCGGTGAGCACTCAGCTCCTGACCTGGACCACAGCAAGGACCCAGCACGCACGAACGCACGAACGGACGTACACACATGCACACATCCCTTCCTCCCCCAGGAGCGCCTCGTTGCATTTGAAAGCCGGCATCGAGGCCCCCTCCGTAAATCGTACGGAATCGTCTCGCATCGCCAAGTGCCAAGGGCGACTATGTCGAGTCCTTATGCAACTCGCATTCTAGGCGCCTACATGCCTGCCTGCCTGCCTGCCTCTAGCCTCAAACCTACCTCCCTAGTCGCCTGCTGTGTGCCCGACCGTTTCCAACAAATCAGGCTATTGCCCCTCCGAAGGGAAGGGGCCGACCGAGTCGCAGAAAGGAACATTGTATAGGTATAGACACTTTGGCCTACCGATGCCAACTTGACCGTCGGTGCCTTTATTTGGAATCCCTCGAATAATAAGTCCCTGCGGATCTACCAGTACCAGCCGACGACACCTTGTCTAACAACAGTAGCATGCTGTGCAATGAATCCAGGCGTCAATTATGCTGTTGGCTGCAGGTGCGTAGGCGTTTGCGTGTGCGTCATAGGTATAAATTTGGTTACGGCTACGAGCATACGAGTCCCAAGTGTCGCTGGTGTATCAGGTGTCGCTATGTAGGTCTAGGTAGTTTGAGTGTCTACTGCGTCAGGAGGAGGCTGAGCCCTCATTGATTCCGTTGGCGGCGGGACAAGGACAAACAGGATCACCCGAGATGAACGGACGAATCGTTACTCTTCACGGATCCCGCGGGTTTTGGATGGGATAGTCCGACAGCAAGCAGACCCCGCAGCTGGTCTTTCTTTTGGTACAAGAGTCGGTGAGTTTGCTCTTGCTCTCGTCTCAACCGCACCCAAAGCCATCCGGACATCGTTCCGCCCCCTGGCTCTTCGCGCCCCGTAGCCTCCGACCGGGGACGGAGTTCCAGCTCGGGGTTTGTGACGTTCAGTGGGTGCGTGGAGCGTCGCCTTGGCGAGGACCAACAACACCCGCAAGTCTGCAACTTACGTCCGAGCCCGAGGCCAACAGCGAGCTGTGGAGAAGGAGGGTCGAGCGCCCTTTTCAGGCCCAGCAAGTGCAGAACCCCCAAATTCGCGCCGCTGTGGAAACAAAACATCAAGACAGGCAGAGCAGGGCAAGGCATGACAGGGATTGACCTTCTGGGAGATATGATGAACCTTTCCAAATTCGGGTACATTGCTTGTGTCGGAGCCTTAATACTTAGATCTCGTTAATTTCGTCTCGAGTGCGAACTGCAAGCCCTTTGGGAGGAGCGGCACCTCCATACGAGTACAGTACAAGAGGGGACAACCACGGCTTGTTGGGAACGGACTTTGGAGATTGGGATAATGGGAGGGGCTTGGTCGCCCCCAACAGCCTAGTCACCCGATGTTTCTAAGGACGACGAAAGGACGACGAATTTCGTCGCAAGCAAAACTCACACCAGTGGAAGAGGAGGGGGGAAGGCCTGCCAAAGCTTGGTGTGCGGCAGCCTAGGCGACATACGTATGCCTGAAGCAGGCGGTGTTGTGCAGACCAGACAAAAACAGAACTCAATTGCTCACTTGTCACAAGTACGCAAAGCATACGAGTACGTATCTATTGTACAGCATATGTAACAGAATCCGCGAACCTGGCAGGTGTACGAATTCTCCTCGGCACCGTCGGCGTCGCTTCAACTTCCCTCCCCCTTTCTTCGGCCGCCGTTGTGTCCGTCGGTAAGGTAGGGGGGAAATCCTACGGCGGCAAACCCACACATCTTTGCTTCCTCCCGCCTCCAAACAATCCTCCAGTAGTGGTGGCAAAAGAAGGGAGGGGTGGATGGCCAGGCACGCGCGGGACGCGCCCAGTGTGGAGAGCAACACCTACATGGGCGTACAGTGATGGAGCTGGAAGGATTCCCAAGGAGAGAGTCCGCGAGTGGCCGGGTCGCAGCGGTGGATTGAAACACACCTACGCAGGTCCCATGTACGTAATGCGATGGTGCACGGGATTGGAGGGTGATGCTAGGGCTGTCCCAACTCCCAAGTTCCCAAACAGTGTCGGGCTTCGCGGAAAGAATCAGAGCAGGGACGGAATGCCGTTGCATTGCGCGCCGATACCTTCATCCTGCCTCCTACCAGCGGTGCAACTCCACGTCTCCTTCTGTTTCTTCCATGGAAGGATTCGAAACCCGTTAGGATCAACTTGCTCGTTATCGTATCGTGCCGTGCGTCCCTAGTCTGTGGTCCTTGTGCCAGCAAGCTAAAAAGTGAAATGGCTCCGGGACAAGATATGGCCGTGTTCTCGGCCGTGGCGGAGTGTCTTCTTCTCTTTATTCTCTTTTTTCTTTCTCTTTCTATTTTTCTTTGTCTTTTTCTTTGTAGGATAACATGTCTGTGCAGTCTAGCCAACAGCCAAAAGATGCCATGAGGTTTGTCGATCAATCAAGATGGTGGACATGCGAGCCAATGCCAGGGCTATTGTCTCTCCCGTCACAAAAGCAAACCCTGCTTTGTCGAATCCCTCCGTTTCCCGTCTCGATAATTAATCAGTCCGTCGGTGGAACAGAGCTCGCAAATGAGCTCGCAAACCCAACGCTCATCACGCCACCATGAATGCCATGTTCTTGATAAGAGATGCCATCCAACCTCAACGTCATTGTTGCTGTTGCCGGTACGATTAAGACTGTACTGTTAAGGCTGTACCTAGCCTGTGATAGGTACCCTATCACCTACGCTACTTGAGCGGTGCATGAGGGTTGAATGGAAAGGTGCGCGTGCCTCCTGTCATCGGGCAATCATGATCCGCGCCCGCGGCCCCCCGTCAGCCGGGAAGAAAGGGCGCGGCGCGGCGCCTCCCCCGCCAAACGGACACCGGCGGTGTATGGTGCCTCGGGGCCGAGAGGCTGGGGGCACTCCTTGCCCAAACGAGCAAGGAAGGCGCCCTATCTGCCCTATACGGATGAAATCGACGTGGCTAGCACCCAAGTGAAGTGGCGGACAGCAACGATGCGGATTCAGAAGAAGCCCAGGACTGAGATGCTTCGAGTTCTGTGACGGGACGGATGATGACGACGAGACGCGACGGAGATATCCCGTCAAACGCCTCTTTAGGCCCCCGCAAAAGGTTGTGCATGCCCGGTATGGCACAAGTTCGAGGGCCAGGGTCGCAAGGCGTGAGAAGGAGATTGACAGAGGTTCTAGAAGATATGAAGGATCCGAGGGCACCGAATTAGCTTCTGACCGCACCAGCCTGAATGTGTTGTCCAAGGTGTCAACCCCAGTTACCTACTACATAGGTAGGGACGTACGTAGCTGGTATCTGCGCCGCACTCTGTATGCTGCCCTATGAAACTCCCCAGGTGCTCAGGCACCGAAAAAATGACGGCGATTTCAGCTCTGGAACATTTCTATGCGGATCTTCCCCGCTTGGGATCCCGTCTCACAGGGCTGGGGGCTTGGGGGCTGGGGCCTGGAGGAACTGGCTTAGCTGGCACGGAAGCTGGGGCAGTGCCAAATAACGTTGAGAACTTGAGTGAGATGGAGGAGCGACTGATAAGATCGACTAGTAAATCCAGAAACGTACTCGCACTTTTACGAACTAGGCGCATCTGTTAGCCTGACTGGCGCCTTCTGGGGGAGGACGGAGGGAGAAAATGGCACCGAAATGTGCCCGTCCGACCGTGCCTAGTCTGAGACGGCGCCGCGCTAGCTTCGTGGAAATCCCGGGGTGCTAAAGGTAGACAGTAGACCCGCCCGAGACAACGCTATTGCGTAGTAGTAAATCCATCACTCCGTCTTCATCACTAAAGGATTGCTTTTGAGTGCGTTGGGCGGTGTCCCGCCCGCGCGCTGCACCCATTGGGGTTTGGCTCGACTTGAAACTTGGTTCGCTCCGTTGAGCTACAAGCCTCGCTAGCACTCGTGTAAAGCTTGTTCCATCCTCCAAGATGCGATCATGCGATCATGCCACTGCGAGTTTTCCCCTCCCCCAGCGCACGCAAAAATAAAATAAGTCCAAAAAGGGTCTCCCTCATAATGGAGAGCTCCTTTTCGGCTTCCTACATGTCCCAAAAGGGAAACCACATAGCGCCGAAATGGAACAGAGTCATAGGATTTGGTAGTCCTGGTCTTGATTCCGAACTTCCCGAAAATCTGACGCCGTTAGGTGAGTGAGTGATGATGAACCAATCTCTTCCTATCCAAAGAGCGTTGCCTGGCTCCTTATGAAAGGGGAAAGGATAGACAGCCCATGGCGATTCCTGTGAGCATTAGCTCAAGAGGCAGCAAACCAGCCACAACGGAGTCAAGGACCAGAAGAGATGGATAACGGAATGAGAAACGGAGGCAAGTCAAGATTTCATGCCTCAGGGTGCACAGAACTGCGTCACATGTGCACTAAAAGCTAAAAGGCAACCCCATGAGCGAAGAGACGCGCTAGACGCGCTGCGGACCGCGGCTAATACGCGAGAGAAAACGGGCTAAGCTAATTAATTGCTGCGCCCCCACCGGCATCTTCGATCTCGAATGACGTAGGTAGCGTCATCTCTTCCCTGAACATACTGCGTCTTTACGAACCGGTGTCGATTTGTGCTACGTTTCTTTCCTTTTCCCGGCTTCACATGCCCCCGACGAGTAGATGAGACGCGAAGGGAAGGTCAGTGCACCCTCTCTTTTCTTTACAGTGTATGGCTTACCCGTGGATGATCGATAAGTCCGCTACACCAGCTTTAATGCCGAAACCTTATCCCTAGGCCGTCCAGACTTTCGCCGGATACACGCCAGGTATTCTATTCGTACAATGGCATCTCTTGAGTGGCATCCATCCAAGCTCCAGTCCCGGCCGAAGGAAGTCAGGGCCGCCAGTGCTCCGAGGAACTGCGCTCGGAGATAAGGGCTCAAACCCGGTGACCCACGAGAATGTCAGTCTTTTCTGTCCCTGTTGGCCTGAGCTTGACAGAAGAAACGTCAGTGCCAACTGAGAGAGTGCTGGCAAGGGGTCAAAGTGGAGGACCAGAAGAAGGCAGGAGGGGCCCTGGAAAAAGCCAACACAAGCCCCTGTGATTTTACCCTCTCACACCGTCCACCTCCACTCCCACGTCGATATCTGTATATGCCCACTTTCTGCCATTGTACAAAGTGCAGGCTCCGAATAGTGCAAAAGGGACGCTTGCGCTATCCAGAATCCTGATCCATGTAAGCCCCTCCCTGAAGATTGACGTACCATTCAGGTAAGCCGCTCTCTCGGACTCTCTTCAGTGGAGAAAAAACTAACTCAAAGCCAAAGCACACAATCCCGGCCTGGCAAGGAGATGACTCCTCGATTAAGATATATCTTTGGCGGTGATGACAGGTAGGTGTGCCTGTCCTTTTTTTGCTCCTTTTTTTTTCCCGCACTCGCATTCGTTGATGCAACACACGAGACAAAGCACACACACCCCTTTGGCCGTTGGCCATCCCGGCCATGCCCACCTGCCCCAGCTAGCCCCGTTCCTTCTCCTCAACGGCTCAAGCGTTGACCTACTGTAATCCATCCAAGCTAGCCCTATGCTAAGGCAAGGACAAGTCATAACCTTGCTCCTTCCTTATCGATGCTTGGGGGTGTAGAAGTTCCCAGCAGAAATGGTGTCTTCTTTCTATAGCCTACAGGGTTGGTGTCGCTGTTGCTGCTTTCTAGCTAGCTAGCACGCCGACTATTGCGTGCTCCTACTCTGCACTCAACTCCTCCGTTCGAGCCCATCGTTTTGTCTTCGACCCCCCTCCCTGTCCAACGTCACATCTCCATTAGCTTAGGGCCAAAAGTTTACCCCCTTTTGTCCACCGCCAGTCTTGCTCTCAGGCTCGCTCCACCATCTGAGACATATCTCAACGTGCATCGTTGTTTACACCCCCTTGACACAGCCAGGGAGCACTGGGGCAGCTGGCTCTACCAGGTTCCCAGGAGGCGAAGATCCTACATTGATACGTGGTCCAGTGACCCTCTCTGTTCTGTCTGCTGAATCCTACCACGCGCAGAACCACAAGTCTACAACCACGTCACGCCAATCCTTTCCACCGCTCGCTGGGATCGTGCCCGAGATGCCTGCTGCAAAATAAGGCCACAAAGAAGGCTAGTAGCTAAAATTAATGACCTGTCCCGCATACCACACAGACCATGGGACGAATCCTCCTTCACCGCCGTGGACGACCGCGTCCGGGGCGGGGCCTCGGTCTCGCACCTGACCGTCAGCCCTTCGCCCTCCTCCCCGTGTCCCTCCGGCGGCAGCCCGGACAGTGACCGCGGCGGCGCAGACGCAGGCACAGATACGGGCACAGGCACGGCCGCCACGTTCCACGGACACCTGGACACCAAGGCGCTGGACGGGGCCGGGTTCGCCTCCCAGCGCACCGTCGACCCTTTCCTGTGCGACCTCCGGGGCGCGGAGGCCTTGGTCATGGAGGTCGTGCTGCCCCTGCCGGAGGGTGACGACGGTGGGGGGTTGGAGCCAGAGGGGGACGGGAAGGAGGAGGAGAAAAGGAGAAAAAAGACCTTTACCCTCACCCTCAAGGACACGATCCTGCCCCGCCACCCGGACGGGCGCGAGCAGAGCACCGTCAGCTGGGAGTCCGACTTCTCCGCTGGTGGGTGCTGTCAAGACGAGGGAGTGGGAAGGGAGGCAGAAGACGTCGCCAACGTGGACGACACCACCCGTGGGGCGAAGACGAGGGAGATCACCATGCCCCTCGCGGGCTTCCGCCCCACGTATCGCGGGAAGCCTGTCGAGGACGGCTCCGTCCGGCTGGACCTGGCCAGCGTGAAGAGGATTTCGATCATGATGAGGAGGTGAGTCGAGGCGGGGCATGGAACGGGTTTCCCCCTTAAGATTTCATATTCTCGACCCCGCTTGCTGACAATGCGATGTCGCCTTCTTGCCTCGTCATGATCAACAGCTTCTTCGGCGAACAAGAGGGCAACTTCAGCTTGACGATGAACTGGGTCGCTGCCAGGATGGGTGTCAGCAACAACGCTACCGGGGCAGTCTAAAACTTGGCAATTTACGTAGGGGCCTGTGGCGGGGGCGGCGGCAGTGGTGAGTTCTAGTTTGCTTGGGTGGTCATGGAAGTGATGGAAGTGATGGGTATTGAGGGTTGGAGTAACAGATGGACGAGATGGGTCGGGTTCCGTTAGACCCTATATAAATACCCTCTTAATGCATCCTCCTAATAGACTCTTTACATGACCATGGCCACAGAAGTTCTTCTTATAGAGGCACCATATACTAAGTGACCCCGAGAAATCAAGAACCAACCGCGCTTTGAGAAACTCAACAAGAGCAAGAGCAGCAAGAAATCCCCCCATCACCACCACCACCATGGAACCCTGGGTCTGGAGGGGCATCAGTAAGCCTCGGGCCGAGTAAATCCTCCTCCATCGACTCATCGGACGACTCGGAGTCATCAGACGAGAGGGGAGACGAGGGAGACGACGAGTCGAAGTCGCACATCATAGCCTCATCCATCCCATTCCCCACCGACCCCGCAGTTCGGAGTCTCCGTCGATCACCCGGGCGGAACCTACCGTGTGCCTCCCGGGATCGGCGCCCCAGCTCCGACAGGGTTGACGTCGACTTCCCCCCATGCGTTAGCGGCAGCCGTCTGACTTCAAGAGCCGACCTCAGCCTCGGAGTTGTGGGAGAGCAGGGTCCGGCCTTCATTGCACCGGTGGTCCACCTGGATTCACCTTTCTCGCAAACAGAAGCGTACGCGGTGGCGTTTCCCAGTTGCCAGCGCAGCATAAGGGGCATATATCCCTGTTGTCTTGCCCGTTGACGTTGATAGCTTTATTCTCAATGAGGAGCGAGAGGACACTCAAGGGTAGGCTGGTTGCCTTCATAGGTTTTAGAAAGGCGGTGCTGCCACGGTCGTCTTGAAAATTGACTGACTCCTGCGCCTGATGCTCGAGCAATAGCCTAGTGGTATCCAGGGAGTCCCTCCCGTCTACTGCTCTGTGAAGTGCAGTCGACCCATCTTTGTTGCATTTCTTTTCCTGTATTAATGTAAAGTCGAAGAGGTTTGGAGGCTTTGCATAGCTGATGGCTGCTCTGGGAAATTTTGTTGCCTGATAAAGAGGTCGACAGCCTCAGGGTGACCTGCGTCTTAGTTCATAGCCGTCTCAGGGATTGATAGATAAGTATCTGTTCATAAGTCTACCTAGGTTCCCGGGGGTCTGTTGGAGGCTTTAGCGGAGATCTTCGACGGAAGAGTCGTTGTCGTGGTCCTCCTTCAGGATCCTCACGACGATGACTGCCTACCCACATGGAGATATCATTAGCCCTGGTCTGGATCTTGTTCCTCAGTGGATTGGCGTCAGGGCTACTGTTGATCTACAAGAGCTGACCTTTCAAGTATTTGGCGGTGTCTACCTCGTGGTTCTTATCCAAGCCGAGGGTCAGCGTCTCACTGTGCGAGCACGAGATATGGGGATAATTACGGCTCGCGAAGCACACACAAAACGGGTGGCCTGTCTGGGCTGCTCTTGCGCCTTGAGCAACTGATTTCGTTGACCATGACCCGAACTTGGTCATCCTCGCACTCGCCGAGAGCACCCACCAACAACAACAGACGCGGTGGCGAGGCTTTCTAGACTACCTCCTTGAACAGGATTTGCAGACAGAGACTCAGAGGCCCAGTTGCCCGGCTCTTCTTTGCCGTGATATTTTCGGGTGCTCAATTCTAGTATATCAGGGGTTTGGAGACATCATCAGCTCGAAGAAAGAGTATACCTCGAACTAGAATTCTCGATGGACCCTGGAGGCCTCAGGTCGTAGTCCTCACATATCCGGCCGCTCGATTTCGATGGGTACCTATTCAAGGGAATGGATGGACAAGAGTCTCGTCGAGCTGCCTCCGAGCCATTGGATTCCTCTGGTCGGTTTTTATTCTAGATAATGGGGAACCGAACAGCAAGAGACCGCGACCTAGGCTTGCTTTTCCTTTGTCTCGGTCGTCTCCGTGAGAGGATTATCTGCTGCTATCGTTGCGTCCTCTTCCCCTTGGAGCAGCGATCTAGTCTAGCTCCGAGGAGTTGGAAATGAATGACCATAGCATCTTGTGACTGTATGATCTTGACCAGGGCACTAGGGCATCGAGAATTGTGTGCTTGGGGCGGACAGTGACAACTCGGGCTCGCTCCGAAGGGATCATCAAGCCTCTCGACCGGACAGGGAAGGGGGGAACCCAAACGAGGACAGACAAATAAATAGGTGAGGGAGGAAGGGGTTGGACGCCCAATCACCAAAGTGCATACGAAAAGAGCAGGATGATGATGGCCGACATGCTTAAGGAGAAATGTCTTTGGATTTTCTGCGATATAATTAAACGAAGAGAATGAGAAGTGAGGCAGGCCAAGGGAGAGAGAGATTGGGGACGAGAAGGCCAACAACAACAGGGCCACAAGAGGTGCATCTAGCACACTGAAAAATGGGGGGAATAATTGGTCGTTGTCCTGTTGCTTGTGGGATTTCCTCACTTCCTAGCACCAATCCATGGATCAACCAATACATCACTAAAAGGGGTGGGAAAGTTTTTCTGTCTGTATTTGATATTACCACAAACCGACCTCGAACAGCATCCATCCAATCCATCCACCAACCAGTGAAACAGAGGGTAGGGACGCGCACATAGTGCACGACGTAGTATCAACGCACTCAAGATTGCAAAAAGTTTTGACAAGGCCAGGCAGCCCAGCCAGCTTCCCGGAGAGATGCCCGGTAAAATCTACTCCTTAAGCACTATCCACTGTTTGTTGAAAAATCGGCCAAGCAAGGAAGGAAACCCATGACTGGTGTTGTCATTGAGGAGATCAAAGCCCTAGGCATTTTACTCCTCGCCCTCAAGGGGGGCCTCCTCCTCATACTCCTCTTCTTCCTCATCAACACCGGCATCCTGGTACTGCTGGTACTCCGAGACGAGATCGTTCATGTTGGACTCAGCCTCGGTGAACTCCATCTCGTCCATGCCCTCGCCCGTGTACCAATGCAAGAAGGCCTTGCGCCGGAACATGGCAGTGAACTGCTCGCCGATACGCTTGAACAGCTCCTGGATGGCGGTGGAGTTGCCAATGAACGTGGATGACATCTTCAAGCCGCGGGGCGGGATCGAGCAGAGCGCCGTCTGGATGTTGTTGGGGATCCACTCGACGAAGTAGGAAGCATTCTTGTTCTGTACGTTGCGCATCTGGTCCTCAACCTCCTTCATGGACACCTTGCCACGGCTGTTGAAGGGGATGAGAGTTAGTCGAGCCGATGAGGAAGACCAGGGCGAATGCGGGGCAAAGAGGAACAAAAGAACTCACAAGATAGCGGAGCAAGTCAGGTAGCGACCATTGCGGAAGTCAGAGGCAGCCATCATGTTCTTAGGGTCGAACATCTGCTGCGTAAGCTCGGGGACGGTCACGGCGCGGAATTGGTGAGAGCCCCGGCTGGTCAGGGGAGCGAAGCCGACCATGAAGAAGTGCAGACGGGGGAAGGGAACCATGTTGACCGCAAGCTTGCGCAGGTCAGAGTTCAGCTGGCCGGGGAAGCGCAGGCAAGTGGTGACACCAGACATAACGGCGGAGACCAGGTGGTTCAGATCGCCGTACGAGGGGCTGGACAGCTTCAGCGTGCGCATGCAGATGTCGTACAGCGCCTCGTTGTCGATACAGAAGGTCTCGTCCGAGTTCTCGACCAGCTGATGGACCGAGAGCGTCGCGTTGTAGGGCTCCACGACCGTGTCCGAGACTTTCGGGGACGGCACAACTGAGAAGGTGGCCATCATGCGGTCGGGGAACTCCTCGCGGATCTTGGAGATCAGCAGGGTGCCCATACCGGCGCCGGTACCACCGCCGAGCGAGTGGGTGATCTGGAAGCCCTGGAGGCAGTCGCAACCCTCCGCCTCACGCCGGACGACATCGAGAACCTGGTCAACGAGCTCGGCGCCCTCAGTGTAGTGACCCTTGGCCCAGTTGTTGCCAGCACCGGACTGGCCAAATACGAAGTTGTCGGGGCGGAAGAGCTGGCCGAAGGGTCCCGCACGCACAGCGTCCATGGTGCCCGGCTCGAGGTCGACCAGAACGGCGCGAGGGACATGCTTGTTGCCGGAGGCCTGTGCAAAATGGTGTAAGACTGATGTCGGAATTGTGGTCTTGATAGACACGTGAAGCCATAAAGGACGAAGTTGACCCTAAAAAAAAAGGAGTAGTATAATGAAAGAGGTGCTTGCTCACCTCGTTGAAGTAAACGCTCATCCGCTCCAGCTGGAGGTCCGAGGTGCCGTTGTACCTGCGATCAATAATGTCAGGGTGGTGAACGACAAAGCCAGAGAGCTTGGATGGTTGGGGGACAGGGTTCGGTAGAAGCAGATAGAACATACACGCCATTGCTATCGAGACCGTGCTCGCTCGAGATAGTTTGCCTGTACAAGCAACGTAAGTAACCCAACCACCAGAAGGGATAGAGGCGATGCCGTGACGCGAATTAGGACTCCCCAAGATCAATCGTACCAGAAGGCAGCACCGATTTGGTTACCCTGTCAAGATCGTGTCAGCCGCGCTAATTCTCTCCAACTTGTCAATGAAGCACCAAGAACTTACGCATTGGCCGGTCTGGAGGTGAACCTATTTTATGGCGAAAAACAGATTGAGTTAGTTCAAGATCATCGTCATCTAGAAAGGCACAGCCCGAAGGTTTCTTTGGCGACTTGGCTTCTGAGCGGGAAGGTCGCCTGGAAGCTGGTGATGGTGGGGTCCAGCCAGCAGCCCAAAAAAAAAGGGGAGGCTCGGCACATCTGCTTTCAGACGCGTCGCAGAGGCGAGACTTACGATCTCACGCATTTTGTGCGAAGCTTTTGGGTAAGACGGACGGTTCAAAACGAGAGCGAAAAGCTGGGAGGAAGAAGAAGAAGCTCTGTTGCTGTTGCTGCTTGACTGACTGCTGGAGTTGGGAGAAATGGTAAAAGCTCTCGAAATTCCCAACGGTTTGTGTGGGGAGAGAGGAGAGAAAGGGGATTTGTTGATTTGGGCGTAATTTGTTCACCGCCGCCAGGCTCCATCAAAAAAAGGGAAGTCGCTTCCTCGCTTGTTTACTTGTGGTAACTGGCCCGTGCGCCCGCCGCCCATCGCGGCATAGCGCGCCCACATCAGGCTGCAAGTCTAAAGTGTCTCAATCCTCAGGCAGACAGGGGTCTGCATGGGTCTTGCATGAGGCTCGTGCGTCCGCGAATGTCAATGGTAACTATAAGAACCCCCCTACTCCCTATAATGAGCCATCTTCGACGACCACGAAACAACCTCCTACTCTCGCCCGCCTAAAGAACGACCGAGGGACCTATTCCCTAATCGTTCTTCTTTCTAGTGAATCAGTGAAGTAACCCTTCAAGTGATGTTGTTGACTACATGATATATCGTTCTTTCGGCCATCCAGTCGTACACAACCGTTCTGGGTATGTCTAGAGATGACCACTACTTAGATGTTCCAAAAACGGGCAAGGTGCCTTGATTTGTGTTGTTTGCGCTTTTAGATTTTGCCCTCATGAGCGGCGTGGCTTGGAACTATCGTAAAGTTCATTGGGCCACTTTCAGTTCGATCGTGGTATAAGAACGTGTCCTGCCTGCCTAACTTGAGCCCATCATCCATAGCTCCCTCTCCTCTCCGTCCTGTAGCAGCCCTCACCATGTCACACTAGTTAGAGGAAGTCCGACCAGGGTGCCAAAGGGGTGATGGGAAGTTTCTACTTCGTACAAAGCTCGAATCTCATTCTCGCCATTGACATGAGAGGACATCAGCAGAGAGAAGCTACCAAACCGTATGCTATGCACAGATGATGATCTTGCGCACAATCGAACACGGGCTCATCCTCGTCAGGAGGGCACGGGTGTAAATCGGGACTCCGACCGCAGACATTACTCCCGGCTTACACTCAGTCCAGTTACTTGGCAGTAGCAACACATGGGACAATGTGAAGGACAAGTTCGGTCAGGAATTCGTACCAAGTGAAGGCTATTATTGGCTGTCTTCCATTGCCGTCACGGTAGGCAC
>PYSP01000091.1:30846-121394 GCA_003049395.1 Pseudohalonectria lignicola | reverse complement strand
GAATTGATTCCCCACGTGTGAGCGTTGATTAGATGGACAGCAATGACGACAACCCTGGTGCACTGTTAGATTCTGTATGAGCTATGATATGGACAGTGGACAGAAGTATACTAGGTGGAAGGTAGATATCCATATGCAGCGATTACTACTCACCAACCATAACCGCCTTCTCGGAACTCTTCCTGATCCGATGCAGACGGAGACTCATAGTCGACATGACATTCGCCTGGGGGCTTGTTCTCGACTTCGAGACCGTTCGCTACAGTGGATGGTACCTTCGCCACAACTACCGAGTCCCTCTGCCGTAGAAGGGTTGGTGATGATGCATCGGCTGCTAGGAGTGCCATCCTTTTTCAAATATAAATAGGGCAAGAGTTGGACAAGTAGGTACTCGGGAAGGATTTGCTAGAAAATAAACTTTAGAGACCGAAGGGTAGGGAGGTATATCGTGACAACAAGTTGGCGAAGGCTCAAAAAAACACAGCCGAGAGATGTCGGCGATGGGTAATGCTTGATAAGTGATGTCAGTACCTCGATGAGTAGGGAGGCAATGCAGGACTTCTCCTCCCAGGAACACTCGTTATATGTTAGAATCACTTCGGCTTTTTTGTGTGTACCTACGTACGCCGAAGTTGTAGCCTTGGTCTGGGTCTGGCAGGAGTCACCGAGCGCGGAGAGAAAGGATGTATGTGTGCATGTCATGTTAAACTGACAGGGCGCGCCGCCCCCGCACCAGCAAGACGGGGCTTGTGCAGCGCGGCAATCGGATGCGGAGTCAGGGGTGTCATCTGTGCCGCCGATCTCCGAACTCTTTTAGCCCGTGCCGGCAACTCAGCCACTCAGCCACTCAGCCACTCGGCCAGACGGCTCTGGGTCCCAACCGAAGATAACGGAAAGGTGACCCAGTCAAAGAATTGCATCTGAATTATGGATAAACCACCTCTGTTTCCAAACAGGAGGGGGAGCACGGCGATGTTATTTCAAAGATGCTTTTCGTTAGCAAAACCAATAAAAGATCGTGACGGTGAAAAGCGGTGTGTGGGAGTCATCGAAGGCCCCATCCTGGCCGTTCATCAGGAACCAAGCCAGATCCCGCACCATCTCCGGGAATAAGCCAAAACTAACTGAAGATATGAGGTAAGAGGCATTCCCGACCCGAATCTTTTGCAGACTTTTCCTTTTCGACCGTAACCAAATGGCGTGTTGGGCGTATGCATAGTACGTGCCCAGACGGCAACTAAGGAATATTAGTAGAATTGCCGTTTCGTGGATTCCTTCATAGGTGAGCAGCAATTGTGCTCCCAACAAACCAAATGGGGAGAGAATGAGAGAGAGAGAGAGAGACAAACAATGCCATCGAGTTAGGTAACACACTGTTACGGTTGACAACTCAATGTTTGGATAGGCAACCGACGGGAGGTTCCAAAGATGATTTCCGAAGGGCGACGGCTCGACGGTTCCATGTCAATAGCTGTTCAAAGCCTAGCGGGGTCAATAGATCGGGTTGGCGGGTCGCTTAAATGACCGCATTGAGCAACCTATCTCAAGGAATTGTTGCCCACGTCGAAACCATGCAACTGCAGTACTCCGTAGGCTCTGTAGGATGTGCTGTCATCGGCAAGATGCAATCAACATTCGTGTTTACAGCAACGGATATGTGTGTGTTTGTGAGGCAATTGCATGTAACAACATCATGGCCGTTGTGTGAGACAACAAGCAAATGGCCTGGAGATCAAGTGACTCATTTCGAGAGAAGCACTCCGTGTTAGTGGTTGCATTGCACGGCAGATATCACTGGGGTTGGGTTGCGCTGGGCAGGGGTCGGGTGGCTGCCCAGTTCCCCAACGGGCCCCCCAGTCTGGTGTGTTGTCCTGTCAACATCCCTGCACCTGGCCGGAGTAAACAACAAAATCTTTGACGGTCAATCCGGTAAACGGTGTAAAAAGTGAGAGCACTCTGGCCTGTCCCAAGATATGTATCCATATTATAGCTTCGGGGTAAATACTGTCCATTCACCTTCGCCTCCCACCCTCTGACCAGCAATGCATGTGTTGCTCTGCCTAGCAACGCCCAAAACACCCAGGCGCCAGCAACATTGTTTCATGAACTGCATAAACATCATCAGCTAACAAACAGTCATAGATGTTATTTAACCCATCCGAGCCGCAAACCTTCTCCGTGCCTAACTTCTCCCTACCCCAAGCATACCTACTACAAACATACCTAGCCTACCTAACAGACTTCCCATTTCCCTTCTCTTCTTCGATCTATAAACCTGAAAGAGGAACCAAAGGAGCACCCATTCATCTCCTCAGAAACCTCCAAATCGAGTGACAACGCGGGTAGCTAAGTTCTGACTACCGCCATGCTTTCCCGTGGTAAATCAAAGGAGCGGACCTCCTCTCGGAAGGTCACGCCGCCGTCGCCCAGCTACATGTCAAACGAACAGTTCGGTGAGCTCAAGCCACTCTCCGGTCATGCGGGGGCCCCTCTGTCAACCACTTCGTAGTTCTGACATGCGCCTTGTTCTACTTGTTTGTAGCTTCCTACCTGTCGGACCTGAGGAAGAACCGCATCAGCCGGCCGGGGGGCGCCAGGCCTCAGCCGGACAACCCGCGTCGCGACTCTGGCCAGACGTCGCCAAGCAAACGCTCCTCACTGGGAGCCTCATCGGTTGGTGCCACGTCCATCTCAGAAGACGGATCCTCACTGCACCAAAGAAGTCAGTCCGCCGTGCCGGCCTCCACGGGCAGGCCCTCCATCTCGGCCAGCATATCGTCTAGATACTCCAACGTGAGCGCCAGGGGGCGTGACTACTACCCGGAGAAGCATGTCACGCCACTGAAGCCATCCGAGGTTGTCCCAAGCGCGACGTACATCGAGCGGGGCCAGAGGTGGATGGAGAAGGAGGAGGCCTTCTCGCTGAAGCTGGCCATGGAAGACAAGGACAGCAAGGACAGCCCTAAGAAGGACGACAACGACAGCCAAGACGAGGAGGAGAAACGAATCTACGGGGTCGCCCTGGACGAGGCCGCGGAGCTGGTCTGGCAGCATCAAAACGGCGTGAAGCCGCCCGAGCCAGACGCCCCTTACAAGTACAAGACGCACCTGCGCAAGAACAGCTATGCCCACGCCCGCACCGCCAGTGCGGGATACTATGGCGCAGACATCGAGCCGACAGGCCTTGGACGGGAGGTTGGGTCCAGGTCCGTCTCCGGCAGCTCCAGCTCGAGCGCCGGCTCGGTGATCAGGCGTGGTGGCATGTCCCTCGGGTCGTCTAGCATCGCTGAAGGCGGCCCCCGTCAGAGCCTGGAGACCTCCCGCGACAGCTCCTTCGAGTCTGAGCGCTCGAAGTCTTACCGCGGCCTGGCGGTGGGACCGAGGCCCATGGCCATGAAGTCCCACCAGCGCCGGAGCAGTCTCAAGCGGAACGTCAGCGGCGAGGTCCAGAAGCCCTTCTCGGGTGACCAGATCTGGGAGGAACCTGAGGGCTCACCGTTGCCTGCCAAGCCAAAGGACACAGATCTGAGGGAGGGTGTCCAGGCGCTCCGTCTGAAGCCGAAGAACCCGCTGAATCGGGTCCAGTTCGCCCCGGAGGTGCCTGCCTCGCCTGCTTCACCTGCCGAGACGTCAAAGGATCAAGATACGGGGTCTGGTCCGAATTCCACAACACCTACGGCACCACTACCAGCAACCGCCGTTTCCAAGCTCATCTCCAAGATCGAGATCTACCGCAACCCGCCTTCCCAGTCCCGAAACCCACAGTACACCACCAATAACAAGCCGAACAACGTACCGGCGGCAGAGGGCCCCTCAACCCAGCCCACTGCTGCTGCTGCTGCTGCCGCTGCCGCTGCCGCCGCAAGCGGTCAGGACGACGGCGTCCCCCGCAAGAACGGGGTTGAGGTCCGGAGCGAGGACATCCGGCAGGCGACGAGCATGAAGCTCAAGGACCGCAGCGAGAAGCTGCCGACGCCCTCGTTCGTCAGCGACTCGCCCGGGCGACCAATCGTAAGCTTTGACGCAAACTGGAGGGCCCCAGCGGAGAAGGAGAGGAAGGAGCCGGTGCCAAAACCGGCGCGACAGGCCTCGCGAGCAGCTGCTGATCATGACAATCACAATCACAATCACAAAGACGCCGACCCGTCGTCCGAATCTGCAGGCCGAATCGGCGCACAGCGCCGCAGCCCTTTCTTCCGGGCCCGCGGCGGCGGCGGCACCGGGGTCGCGAACAAAGGCCAGGTCCAGGTCCAAGTCCCCCCCGACCATGGGTTCGGCAAGCAAGCCTCCGCGGGGGTCACTCCTGTCGCAGCTGTGGCGGATCTTCATTCGGCGCCGCAGCGGCACCAGCAGCAGCCGGCGGCACCATCGAGGGGCGGCGCCGGTGCGCCAGCAGTTCAGGTAGATGCGCCTCGTGATGGCCTTTCCAGATCTCCTGCTGCTCCGGCCTCCGTCCCCGCCTTGCCCGCCATACCCAGCATCGCCGTCTCCGAGCCCAGCAGCAGCGCCCCAGCCCGAGCTCTTGCCATGCCGTCAATCTCCATCTCCACCTCCGACTCAGGCAGCAGCCCTCGAGCACCGGCACCGGCACCCCCCATCCCTTCGATCTCTGTTTCCGCGGCTCCGACACACTCAATACCCACCATCGTGCTTCCCGATGGCGCCGACGATGACGATGGCCCTCCTGGTGGCATACCCATCATTGTGACGCCCGATGATGACGCGCCGGGCGCTGGCGTGCCTGTGATTGTCACTCCAGACGGCACAGGGCCGGACACTCGTTCTACCCGCACATCTCACTCTCACTCTCAATCTCACTCTCACTCTCACTCTAACTCTCATTCCCACCACCCACACACATCCTCGGCCCGACCCCTGCCCACACCCAGCAAATCCGCCTCGTCTCGGATCCGCCAACAACCACCCCGCCCGCAAGGCCACTGGTCCCCAGCCGCCGGCCCACAGCCCCCCGCCCCTGGGAGCCGCGCCACGGCGCTCTGCCACGAGTGTAGGCTCCCCATCGAGGGCCGGTTCGTGGCGCTGCGCGGCCTGGGCGGGGAGCGCTTCCACCCGCAGTGTTTCTCGTGCCACGCGTGCGGCACGTCGCTCGAGGCGCTCGAGATCAGCCCGGAGCCGGAGGAGTGGCGGTCGGCGCGGCTGGAGCGGATCCGACGGCGGAGGGCCGGGGAGCTGCTGCGCGAGGAGGACGGGAAGGAGGGGGAGACGATGGGCGAGGATGGGGACGAGCGGCTGCGCTTCTACTGCCACCTCGACTGGCACGAGCTCTTCGCGCCCCGGTGCGCCCACTGCCGGACCCCGATCGTGGGCGAGCACGTCGTGGCCCTGGGCGGGAGGCACTTCCACTACGGGCACTTCTTCTGCGCCGAGTGCGGCGACCCCTTCGCCAGGGGCCAGACGCACATCGAGAAGGACGGCTACGCCTGGTGCCTGGCCTGCCAGACCAAGAGGACCGAGAGGAGGGCGCCCAAGTGCAAGGGCTGCAAAGGGGCAGTCATCGGGCAGTACGTCATGGCCCTGGGCGGGGAGTGGCACGACGAGTGCTTCCGCTGTGCCACCTGCCAGGGCGGGTTCGACGACGGGCAGGTCTTCCCCAGGGAGGGCAAGGGCGGATTGTTCGAGGTGCTCTGTACCGGTTGCAGGGCTAGGGAGCTGAAGTGAACGGGGACGTGCGCTGTGTGCTGTGTTGAGGGGGGGTGATGATGTGTTGGGATGGTGGGGATATTTGCTTGTTTGGTGGGGTCGAAAGATCAAATTGTTGGCGTTGGCGTACCTACCTATGTACCGCCCTAGGTATCATTGCCCAGATTGTTTAATTTCACCTTGCTTCCTGTTTGGGTCTCGGTGTCAAGTTCTTTGACTTTAGTTTCTAGTTGTCGTCTTAATGAAAGCGTTTATCTCTCGCCTAGATTCGTTTACCTAGCGGGCATGTACTAAGGTACGAAGAGATTTCTGAGAAGCCTCAGCTAAACGAAGAACGCTTGAATTTAAAGACGACCTGACCGTAGAACTCCCTTTAAATACGCCGTGAAGGGGTGACGAAAACAGATATGCCATTCAGACGCAATCAAAAACAAGGAGGGGAAGCCTAAAGAGAGAACTGAAAACGGTTAGGTAGATGCGAGCCTTTCTTCTCATCTCGCTGTGGTGCTTTTGCGCCTTCCATTCAGCATGATAGTCTCGGGTCACTTCCGAAGGACCTCTATCGAATTTTCATGACGTCTTTGGATGGGGGAGAAGTGTCTTGATGACTGTCGCCAGTGCCAGAACAATAGAGGGGGAAAATTCAAAGCCAACCCATTCCATCCTTAGGGCTCCTGTCTTTCCGCCCACCCTGCCCCTGACGCTGAACAAGAAACACAAAACCGAGGGGGCACCGAGAGAAAGGAAGAGGTGTCTTGTAATGTGGTCATTCGTGGCTAGGAAGACCCGCCAACCTGCTCTTGGTGGACCTCGAGCGTGTCGCCATCTGCCATCTCGAGCTGTATTGTATCGCAAGACCTCCCGCGTTAGTGAAAGCTGCTACCGACCGACGGCCCTCATCCGATTCAGGGTAGTAGGGTCTTTCTTGTTGGGAGAAGCGACGACGAAGAAAAACCTACCGTGTCTGGAGTGTCCGTTGGCTGGACGCGCTGGCCATCGAACAGGAACCTGACTGAGGTGGGCGCCTTGCCCTGGCGTTCGCAGAATGCAGACATGAGCTTCTCCAGCTTCGTAGACCTCTTGATCTTGAAGAAGACCTCATTGTTATTATCCGTCACCTTGATGTTAAGGTGCTCGACCTGGGGCGGGTCACCGCCGGGGGCGGGAGCGCCATTCTCGTTATGGTCCGACATTGCTGCTGCCTCGCTCGTTCTTCTTCTCCTTTTTTTCGTTTGTCGACTTTCTGACGGGGGAGGATAGAAAGGCACGGCGTGCACACAGAACAGTTGTGCGCGTGTTCCTAATGCAGGCCCTGAGATGGGACGAGGTGTGAGCGATTAGTTGATTGAAAATTGTGATGATGTTTGGCACGATGGAGCTCCTTCCTTAGCGCGCGGGCAGTAAGTTGGTAGTGTAGAGGTTGTTGCTGACATGCGCAAAAGTATGATGTGGTGTGGGCAAGAAATGGCCAACGCACAAGTTCACGGCCACAGAAGGTCGGGTGTTGGAGGGGCAAGATTTCGGGGCGCATCAGATGGCGCCACCTATACAAGCACGCTGCGAAGTACTTACAGGTGGCGAGGGAACGCTGCAGGAGTCAATGGTATGCGACCGAGAGTCGACGGCACAGAAGAACTACTCGCAGATGGGCGTTCTGGTGACTGATTGAGTTGCAAACATGAAGATGTGGTCAGAGTGCGTGAGGTTCAAGATTGCGGATGCGAAAGATATGCGGCCAAGGCGTCAAGGCAACTGCTGTGTCCAGATGGTGGGGTAGCCTGATTTGGTAAGGTTGTAAACCGAATTTGCGGGCAGGCAATCAAGTGGCCGAACGTAGTTTCCCAGAGTCACCTTACCGTGCTGAGTTTTCGAGAACAGATACGCTTAGTTCGTATGATTGAAGAATGAGTTGCATCCATAATTCGAACTTGATTTATAGTAAATTCCTACTCCTGCATCTTCGAAACGGATTGAGGGGATCTAAGACGCCTCTGCTCTCTAGAGAGTAGACAATGTTCCTCCGCTAAGTCCAGGCTAAGACGACAGGAAGCGTATGGGATCTTGAGTACCTATCTAGGTATTCGACTCCCATGCAGAGAAATTGGGGGAGGAAGCCACCGTGAAGCCACCTTCGTGAGGAGCAAAGGGTAGTGAAGGGGTACTATGCTATGTAGAGTTGAGATTGTAGTTAGCCAAGGAACTCTAGGAGCTCAGTGTTAGCAAAATAGGTGGTCCCAGACAGGCACTGTGGCACCCAATAATTTTTGCCGACTATTTTGGGTTGAGGTAATCTAATGGGAGGGCCTTGTTCTCCTCACCTAGTTCATCTGTAGGTATTTCTCTGACATCATTGACAGTCCATTCATGGCTGTCGGCCCCTACCTACTTTGTGTTTAAGAGTTACAGAGTCGCTACAGTCTCCCTATCATTAACTGCTAGTCGTCGACACGTACATTGAAGTCATTTCACAGTGCAGTGAGCGCACTCATGGTGAGTCTTGGAGCCTGTTCTATACCTGAAGCCAGCTGTACAAGTCCTCACTCCTGACACCAACGAAACATTCCGTCCTAGTCTCTACAGAAGGATCTGGCTGCCACGCCTGCTTGCCACCCTCGAGCGGTTTGTCTGGCCAATCCGCAACGCCCTTGAGCTGAGCCTGAGGCAGTACTGACTATTGGGGTTCTTGTCCTTGCGAAATCATCAGTGTGCAATCCAGGGTAGGCCTCTCCTAGTTTGGTCAAAGGAAAATGGGGAGTGCTAATAGCCCACGGCCCAGACTGTCTCTTGAAAAACGGATACAAAGAGGAAAAGTGCCAGGGTTTGGTCGACGCCCTATACGAATGCTGCCAGGCATTCTACGACAAGAACGGAGACAGTGCGACCTCGGCAAGCTGTCCAAAGGCGGATCTGCTGAAGCTCAAGATCCAACAGCGGAAAGATGTGAAGAAAAGCCGAGGCAGGCAGGCACGCGGTGGGTTTTTGGTTTGTCTCACTCGTCCAAAGGGTATGTCCACCCAAACAAGGCAAAAGAGAATGCGTCAGGTAACTGAAAAGGAGAGTGCATGTTTCCTCTAGGCATTCATTGAGCGCGCGAGAGGCCCTTTGGACCTGAGCAAGCAGTGAAGGTCTTGCTCCGAGACTCTAATATGAAAGCCGGTGACATTGAGGAGGGGAAAGGAGGAAGAAAATTTAGAAGAGCTATGAGGTGGATGTTTTTTTGTAGGAGAATCCAGCAGTCACCTTGGACCCACCCAGGCAGTGTAGTGTATCTCTACCTCGAGTGAGCAGACTTTGAATGCGATTTGAGTGGTAGTGAGGCTCACTACCAGTACCAGTACTTTTTATGTATATGGGCCTGGTAGCTCCTGCCCTAGCAACCCTCCTCTTCCCTGTCAATCCAGCAAACACTTATCGCGAGCTGCATCGCGTCGTTGAAGCTGGGAGTCGAAAAAGTTGCCGTACGCTCACAAGCAGATGGGCGACTGGGCCAAGAGACAGGCCACAGCACATTCCCCCGGCTGCGACGCCTCTTATTTTCAAAGGCCGCTCATCTCATATGTGAACCTTCTCAACTTTGATTTTTTTTTCTCTTCCTCCAAGCAGCATTTGTATCCATGCTGCACACAGAGTCGAACGTATTTGCGACCGCCTCCAACCTTAGACCCAACAATCTTTACCCTGCGCCCGTTCCAGGGAGGAAAGGCGAGCGCTCTCCTGCTCCGATATTACCATAATGCCGGAATTTGACGAGATAGACCGGCCTCTCTCTCGCGTCGGACCAGGTATGTTTACCCAAAGATTCCTATGCGGACGAGATGAAACCCCGAATCCAAGCGAGCTTGCAGTACTGACTTGACCAGTGGATTTCGACAATGAGATGGACATGCTCGAGGACACCTATCAACACACAACTGTTCCACACGGCGAAGAGGTGGAGGTCTTCGCCCAGTACCTTGACGACTGCACCCTCGAGTCGGCGACCCCGGAACAAGTACGGCCCAGAATATTCAAGCTCGTAGAGAAATACGCGGACTACGTTAGTGACCGTGCGGACGCTCTGCGGGCACGTTTGCGGCTCGCCGCCTCTGCGCGGGGGGGCGCGAGGACAGCATGGCAGCGCGCTCAATCGGAGGACAACTCGGGCCAGGAAAACGACATGGATGTAGACGACCCTGGTGACCAGGCGGACATGTCCGTCAAAGAGGAGGACCTGAAGATGTGGGAGCGCGAGGCACAGACATGGGACCTGCTGCGGCGGATATTACCGCTGAGGTACCGCGACGCCTTGGAACCTAAAGCATCAACGGCGGCCCAGGGGCCGTACTGGGCCGAGTTTATGGAGTCGGTCCCCGGCGCCCGAGAGAACAAGGCGATCCTGGAGTGGCTGCAGCGAAGCGCGAACGCGAGGCCCGATATTGACGAGATGGTGAAGGATCTGCAGCAGAGCGCTGACAGGGGGGACATCCTCGCCCACGGCTGGCTGCACACCCGGACTGCCATCAAGATGTACAAGACGCATATGCACATGTCCGGCCCAGTCGACCCGAGGACGGCGGACTCGACGGACTCGAACCTAAAGACGCCCAACGGGCCCATGGTCACCCAGCTGGACCCGGACGTAGTTACGAGGCAGGGCCGTAAGCTCGCGCCCCAGGACGAGTGCTTCGAGCGCGCCATCTGGCTGGGGTGCTACGAGCTGCTGCGGAGGGGGAGGAGCATCTCCGAGATTAGGGACTGGTGCCAGGAGCGGACGGAGGCCTGGCGCGCCGTCAGCGTCTCGGGCCTTCCCCTCTCCTTGGATGGTGGCGTCCGCGGCCGCAACGGCGCTGAGGATGCCCCGTCCGCCGACGATCCCGTCCCCATTATCCTCTGGAGGCGCATGTGCGGCAAGCTGGCGCGCGAGGGCGGGGCGGATGACTTCGAGCGCGCCGTGTACGGCATCCTGTCCGGCGACAGGCACCGGGTCGAGGCGGTCGCGCGCTCGTGGGACGACCACCTCTTCGCGCACTGCAACGCCCAGCTCCGGGCGCAGTACGACCAGTTCCTCATCAAGAAGAGCGGGCCTGAGGCGGCGGCGAGCATCACCGCTGCCTTCGGCACGGGCGAGCCGCCTCAGCCTTCCGGGCTGTTGAACATCAGGGAGATAACGAGCGGGCTGGAGAAGCTGGCGGCGACGCGCCAGGAGACGCTGGAGCCGACCAAGACACTGCACACGGCGATCCTGTGTAACGGACTGGACGACTTCTTCGACAGCCAGGGCGAGTTCCTGGCCGACGACGCCGGCGACAAGGGCGGGAGGCCCGGCTCCAGGGACTCCAAGCTCATCCTCCGCTCGGGGCGGCCCGGCGGCGGCATCAAGGCGATGTCGGGCGGGTCACAGAGCAGGTACGTGGACCTGCAGAACCACCACTGGATCCGCACGCTCTGCCACGTCTACGTCGTGGTGGCGGCCCTCGAGGCGGCAGCGCGCCCGGGGCGGACGCAGGCCGCGGACCGGCGGCTCACGAGCCAGGAGAACGTGCTGGCGGGCTACATCAGCTACCTGCGGCTGGCCGGGATGGACGACCTGATCCCGCTCTACTGCTCGCGGCTGAGCGGGGATAGGCGGTACACCAGCCTGAGCATGAACTTCATCCACATCGCCGAGAGGGACTCGCAGATGCACGCCCTGAACCTGGTGCAGCGCATGGGGCTGGACATCTTCACCTTTGTGAGGATCCAGCCCCAGCTGTACCTGAACGAGGCGCACGAGCTGGTGCAGGACTCGCCGGCCAAGTGCCCCGCCAGGCACTCGTTCCGGATCCTGGCCGAGGGCCCGCCCTCGCTCAAGCACGGGAGGATCATCAACCCCGGCGTTCTTGGGAACGACCCTGCCAACCCGGAGGACTGCAGGCTAGCGAATGAGGACGAGTCGCTCATCCGCGCGATGGAGTGGCTGCTGCAAGTGAGGGTGTTGATACCTGAGACTTTTGACTATGGGGTAAAGATCTACAAGTATTTCCTGAGTAGGTCCTCCTCCCTCTACTGGACTACTACCCCTTACATGCATCCCCCGGTATCTTGCGGGACATGACGAACGCTAACGCCTTTCGACCCGAAAGAATACAAGCGACTGGTGGCCGCCCGGGCCTTCGCGGAGCGTGTGTCGTGCGCGACCATATTGAGGTTCAAGGCAGGGATTGAGATCCAGGACGAGGAGGATCCCTCGTTCTGGGACGAGGTGTTCTCCGGCGCCAAGTTGGAGGGCTTCGATGGCATGGAGGACGAGACCACCTCGGCGGAGATTGGCATGACGAGGGAGGCGCTGGCTGGTCTGGCCCGGCCTTTCTTCGAGCTCGAGTGCGCCGTCAGGGTGTTGGACTGCCTGGAGACGACGGCGCAGCAGATGAAGGAGAGCAGGGAGTGAGTCACTTTCCTACCCAGAGCTAAAGCTGTTAACAGGACGCTTGACTGGTGACGCATCCCGTTTTATTTCTTTCCTTTGCAATGACCGCTAACAGTATGGTTTCTTTCAGGGATCCGTCCGTGGATAGGGACTTGGCCAAGAGGATGAGTAGCAACGCGAAGCTCATCAAGGAGTTCATGAAGCCGCTGCTGAAGGATTGGCTTCTCCAACGTGGTATAGGAACCCTTTGTTTTTCTTGTGCTTATGATGGTGCCTTCAATCCGCTCCAACTTCGAGCCTCAAGAAAGAACCGTGTCTGATGCGCCTAACTAACATGCTTTTCCTCCCAACAAGCAGAGGACAGAGAATTCACGGCCCTCCGCGAGGCGTACCTCCCGGAGCTGGTGATCGGCTACGCGAGCACGCTCCACGCGGCCGGGACGAGCGCGACGCGGGACTTCCTGTTGGAGTGCATGGACCTGGCGGCCCAGGTGGCGGAGGAAGGCTCCGACCTGGCCGCTTTGCTGGTGAGGACGGGCAGGATGAAGGAGCTGCTCGAGAGCTTCGCCTCGTGCAGCAAGGCGCTCGCCATCTGGACCACGGACCTCAAGAAGGGGCAGGGGCCCAACTCGAAGAAGTACCGCGAGACCGGCTGGTCGAGGGAGCTTTGGACTGTGAAGAATTAGGGCGGCTGGCTGATGGCGTTTTTTAAAGGAGCGGAGGCTATGGTGTTTTTTCTTCTTTTTTTCTTTCCTTTTCCCTCCTCTTTTCAGTGAGCTATCGGCAGCTCATGGTGGTAGACAAACAACCACAAACCCACCCCCCCCAAGAATCCCGCCTGCGGCAAGGCTGAGGTTGAGGATGTTTGGTCCTTTATCCATATTGTTCGCTGCTATTGCCTGCCGCTTATGCTCGCTCGTAAAATCAAGGCATAAAAGCACCATGTAGCGAGAAGTATGGAAATTTGTAGTCCGACATGGACAAAACATGTTCAGAGTCGAGGAGGGCCCTGGCTGTTTGGTGTACTCAACGCGACACCTGGCCCGCGCCAGCGGTTGTGTTGCAATGACTGATCGAGCTGGTGGTATCCGCCCAATCATGATATTCAGGATATGCAAGTAGAAACCACGGCTGTCCCCGGTTCCATTCTGTACAAAAAGTCAACCCCAGAGAGAGATCCGCGGCGTGGTGGCCCCCTCCTTCATATTTCCAGGCTGATGTTTTTTTTATTTTAAGATATATATATATATATATATTTTGCCACCCCTCGTCATGTCCTCAGTCACTACTCACGATTACCTCGCTCCTGGGGTCGGTGCTTCCTGTTGGGTCCCTAGATCTAGATCTCGACCGGCTTCAAGTTTTACCAGGAGAACGGAAAAGGCCCCGCCCCCGCCTTCCGCCATGCCTCGTTGCGTTACAATAGCCCCGAGACTCTAGTTGGGGAGGAGGCATTCCGCGACTCTGCTCCGCTCCCTTCAAAGAGAGGCGGGCGCTGCTTTCCAAACTGGGTTCCTGCGACAGAGGCCCAACCCAGGCATAATCCTGGCCGACTGCAGTCGTTTTATCGTGCCTCTTGCGTTCGTTGCCTTCGCCATCGTCATCCCGCAGCGCAATAGTGTCGCTACGAGGGTGAACGATAGGCTCTCGACCCTGGTGTCCGCGAAGGTGATCAGCTGCCACCCTTCGGGCACACACCTCGGTTTCTGGCTCGGCCAAGTGGCCAACATCTACCTCTTCCTGGATCATACTCTCCTAGGGTAGGGAGGGACGACCTGGGTCATGGCCAGGGGGGACCTGCCGCTGTCCGATGGGGCCGGCATCAATGCCACGACCGAGGTTACCAAGCTCAAGGAGGTCTACCCCGTGTCGCCGAGGTGGATTGCGCTCCCTATTGTTCCCTCCGCCGTCCTGCTGGTGGGCGGGGTCCTGAGCAGGGGTCTTCGCGCTGATGGCGATCGGGCCCGATGTCCCCGGCTACGCCTTGATGGTGACTTGGAACTCCAGGTTTGTGCAGCTGGCCCTCGAGGCGGGGAGGATTGGCGGGATGGACTTGACGCGGCTGGTTGGTAACGGGAGGTCCAAATACGGCTTCACGCTGCTGCCCGATTATGCTGGCCACAAGGATGGCGGGGGGTGAGATGCGATCCAAGTGGGATTGCAGGAAGTGCGAGCTCGAGGGGGTTAGGGCGTGAGGGAGTGATTAGCCGCGAGAAAACGAGCTGGATCGGATTATATTCACTCATTTCGTGTGCATATACACGAGGAACTAGGAGGACTGCTAAACTGACTACGGAGGAAGCAAAGTGAGCAGCAGCAGATGGCCTTTGTGATGAAGTGAGGATAGCGACATCAGATATACCCTTGGCGGGGGCAACGCAACACAACCCTTAACAACTACCCTAACTCCAGAGGCCCACCAAGCTTCAATCCCCCCGCAGTGCTGATCGATCAAGCCTCGGCGCTCCACCCGGCCTGAAGTCTTGAAGTCTGAACTTCTCCGCAAACACCAGACTCAAACGACTTGTCTGGCGCATTCGTAAGCTCCTAACTTTCCATTTGATCCGGGAGAGCACCGACCTTTTCACTTTGTGATATTGCACATCCAAGCCCCTCGTCACTTACAACGAGGCAGCCTCCCCCATCATAAGCTTACCTACATATACCTTCATCTACCCACATCTACCCACCTACCTCCCTACCTACCTCGGTCCACCACAGGGCACTGACGTCATCTCACCACAACGAACAAAAACCCTCCCGTTGCTCCCCAGCATCTCCCTACCAACCACTTACCTCACAAAAGATGCCGGACCCCTCGGACCGCGGCACCGGCCCACCGGCCGGCGCGGGGGGGAAGAGGCCCCCCTACTCGGAGTACCAGCTCGACATCTACCGCGACCGCCTCCTGCAGGGCAAGGAGCCGCCGGCCACGACGGACCCGGAGCGGCTCGAGGCCGCGGCCAGGGAGGCCATGACGCCCGAGGGGTTCGGGTATGTCGCGGGCGGGGCCTCGGCCGAGACCACGGTCGAGGCCAACCGGCTCGCCTTCAGGTCCTGGCGGCTGGTCCCCAGGTTCCTGAGGCCGACCCTGCCGAGGGACCTCGGGGTTGAGCTGTTTGGGGTGAAGTATGGTAGGTTTCTTGGTTCTCCCCCTTTTGTTTTTTCTCTTTTTCATTTTCTTTTTGCTCGAGTTGCTTGGCCTAGTAAATCAGCCAGCCCACTCCGCGACTGCATGAGCTTGTGCGTGTGCGTGCATATGATGTTGTGTGCTGTGTGTTATGTTATATGTGTTGTGTGTGTTGTGTGTGTTCTTACTGCCATCACGACTCCTTGTTCGGCAATGACAAACGGTGAAGAAAAAGAAAGCGATGGTGACCACTTGACAGAGCCCGGGTGAGGATTGGGGCCTTGGTGGACACGCCAAAAGAAATTATTAAAAGAATTGAACAGATACTCCCATCATCATGGCCCCCGTCGGCGTCCAGGAGGCCTACCACCCAGACAAGGAGACGGGCGTGGCAGCGACCTGCGCCGAGCTCGGCGTCCCCTTCACGATCAGCACGGCGGCCAGCTCGACGATCGAGGAGATCGAGGAGGCATCGACCTCGGCTGCCCTTGCCAACGGGGGAGAGGTCGGATCAGCAGCAACAGCAGGAGCAGCGGCAGGAGCAGGCGGACCCGCCCGCCTGTGGTTCCAGCTCTACTGGCCGCTCGACGACGACATCACCGCCTCGCTGCTCGCACGGGCCAGGAGGGCCGGGTGCAGGGTCCTCGTGGTCACGCTGGACACGTACGCGCTCTCGTGGCGGCCCAGGGACCTCGACCGCGGGTTCCTGCCCTTCGTGGTGGGGCAGGGCAACGCCGTCGGGTTCAGCGACCCCGTGTTCCGGCGTAAGTTCGCCGAGGGGGTGAAGAGCGAGAGCGGCGATGGGGAGGGAGGCGAGGCAGAGGATCAGCAGCAGGAGGATCAGCAGGCCGCCACCCCGGAGGACGACCCCCTGACGGCCAGCCGGGCGTGGATCGCCGAGGCCTTCAGCGGGCACCCGCACACGTGGGAGGACCTGGCCCTGCTGCGGAGGCTCTGGAGGGACGCGGAGGGGCGGGTGATGCCCATCGTGCTCAAAGGGGTGCTGAGCGTCGAGGACGCCCGGCTGGCCCTCCGCCACGGCATGGACGGCATCGTCGTGAGCAACCACGGCGGGAGGCAGCTCGATGGCGCTGTCGCCTCTCTGGAGGTGCTGCCCGAGATCGTGGACGCCGTCGGGGCGGAGATGACGGTCCTGTTGGACTCTGGGGTCAGGACGGGCCCCGATGTCATGAAGGCCATCTGCTTGGGTGCGAAGGGGGTCATGGTTGGGAGGTGAGGCCCTTTCTTCCTCCTACTTCCTTCGCTGTGCATGATCGAGGCGAAGAGGAACAATGAAGAAGCGATTGGTACAAGTTGTTGGACCGAGAAAGGAAAGGCTAACATCCACCACGTCACTAGACCCGTCATCTACGGCTTAGGCATCGCCGGTCGACAGGGCGCCAAGCACGTCCTCGCCAGCCTTCTTGCCGACTTGGATCAATCAATGGGCCTTTCAGGGGTGAAGAACGTGGCAGGGCTGACGAGGGATCTGGTGAGGAAGGTGTCGTACGGCGGCAGCACCATCAAGGCGTCGCTTTGAGTTGGTCCGGCAGCACCCTCCAAATCCGCCGGGTCACGCGCCCGAATCGCCCAGCAGCGAGGGGAGTGGAATGCCTCTAGATTGGTGCAATAATTGATTTTTGATGTCAAGAATTCTACCAAATAGTGACCAGCCGCAGCATTGCAGCCGCTCCGGCTGTCCCCACATCCGGGTGGTGTTAGCCTCCTTAGCCCCGGCAGAGGAGACATCCGGACGCCGATCTGAGAACCCCCGAGCTTGAGGAATCTAGGCTGCCCGATTGAGCGACTCTGTCCACAGCAATAGAATTTAGGGGCTAAGAGCACATTTATTCGTTCGTATTGCAAGGTGTAGACGTCATCTGCGATCCTAGGACCCTCTCATTTGCTCCCCAGTCTACCCGCGGATATGATTTCCCAGAACCACCCACAGCCATGTTAGCTCCCTTCTGCCAAAGGAGGTCATTCTTGCCAATGAGCGCCAAAGAACATCCACCTGGAATGTCAATGTGCGGTCTTCCTTCTGTCGTGGTTCACATCTTCATGTAGTTGCTGGCGATGATGCCCATCCTGTATGGAGTCTAGTCTCTGGCATAGCCTCTGGATAGGTATGCTTCCGAGGACGAAGGGCAGCTTCGGACACCTGGCCACCGGTGAGGGGTATGTGATAAGCCAGGGCTGTTGAAGAGAGAAGCCGAGACAACAGTGGTCATCGTCATGGTGCTCTCTCCTCAAGCTGGCGATAAGATCTAGAAGATGTGAAGTTGGAAAGTCTTGCTATGGTCTCGGTTCCACCAGTATAAGCAGCTCACCCTGTCCTCTAAGCCAAGTAGAGAGAGACCGAGAGAGAGAGAAAAGAACAGAAGTTTCGCCCTTTTGCTGTCATCCACCAAGATGCATCCTTCGTCCATCCTGACTGCCTTAACGGCCATCTCCGGCATCGTCGTCGCCACCCCTATCTCCATCTCCGCCGGGGTCAGCGGCAGAGGTGGCGGCAAATCCAATGGCGTTCCAGGGGGCGACTGCACCATCCTGAACTACGCTCTGACTCTAGAGTACCTCGAGCGCAAGTTCTACCAAGAAGGGCTGGCGAACTACACCGAGGCCGACTTCCTGGCCGCCGGGTTCGACGTGGCATTCTATGCGAGCCTTCAGAAGATCAAGCTCGACGAGGAGGTAGGTGATCCGAGAAAAGAGAGAGATAGTTAATCAGAAGCCTTGCTCCCAACGGTGTGGTTTATTAAGCGGAGTGAGCAAGCCCCTGCTAACCACATTGCCTCCTCTCACACACACATGAACAGTCCCACGTAACCTTCCTCGCCTCCGTCCTAGGTGACAAGGCCGTGAAGGAGGCGACGTACGCCTTCCCCTCCGTCGACGCCAAGTCCTTCGTCGCGCTCGCCTCCGTCCTCGAGGGGGTCGGCGTCTCTGCCTACCTGGGCGCCGCCGCGTCCATCGCCTCCAGGGCCTACCTCACCGCGGCCGGGTCGATCCTGACGGTCGAGGCGCGCCACTCGGCCTTCATCCGCAGGTCCCTGGGCCAGGCGCCCTTCCCCAAGCCCTACGACACCCCGCTCGGCTTCAACGCCGTCTTCAGCCTGGCTGCCCAGTTCATCACAGGCTTCGCGCCGGGGGACAAGCCGCTGCCATTCAAGGCCTTCCCGCCGCTGACCGTCGCCGCCGCCGCCGCCCCAGGGTCGGGGGGTTATATCGCGGGTGAGGGGCCTGTCGTGTTCACCGGCGCGGCGGCGAACGCGCAGGGGATGGGCATCATCGGCCAAGGGCGGCACGTCTATGCCGTGTTCTACTCCGGGCTGGACACCTACTACGTGTCGGCCGCGGTCGACGGCAGGGACTACAAGGTCGACGCGATCCCGGCGGGCGCCGCCGACAAGCAGGCCCCGGTCGGGCAGGTCTACGTCGTGCTCAGTACCGCTGATGGGCAGGGATCGAACACGGCGAGGGATGAGAACATCATCTCTGGCGTCGGGATCCTCGAGGTCATGGCTCAGTAAGGGGTTCGGGAAGTGAATGGTGAAGGACAGGAGCGGGGGACGCTTGGAATTTGTTGGAGGACAAGGGATAATAAGTGAACCTAATATGAAAGAGGGAGGGTGAGATAACATAACACACCTCTGATGAGAAACAAGAAATTCCAAACCATGAGTTCTTCTACATACCTCAGGCTGCCACTGTCCACCATGTATCTCCCGTAAGGTCTGTATGTATATTGTAAGAGACACACTCGCACCGTCATCTCAACATTAGTAGATCGGCAATGACAACCCAATTTTTTATAAAAAATTTGAGGGAAACAGATCCTATGAACTCCTCCTCTATTCAACAAGAGCAAGCTTTTATGTATCGACCCCTTTTTGTGTTATGTCGCCAGAAACGCCGCAGAAACCCTACATATGTGCAAGAAGGATGAAGGAGAGAAGTTGCCCGCTACCGCGGCTAGATGCTTCTCACATTTCTTTTGGTTCTTCCGCCCGCCTGCGCCACCCCCATTCCACGCCAAACCCCGACGGACAGACCCCTAAAAGAGCCTCCATCATGTGCCTCCTCGGGATGCTCCTACTTGGCCGCAGCGAGCGCCTCCCTCCGCTTCTTCACAGCGGCGGCGAGGGTGTCCAGGACGGAGACAGTGTCCTCCCACCCGATGCAGGCGTCCGTGATGCTGACGCCGTACCTGAGCCCGGCCTTGCCCTCCTTGGGCACCTTCTGGCTGCCCTCGTTGATGTTGCTCTCCACCATGACGCCCATGACGGCCGTCTCCCCCTGCTCGATCTGCCCCGCCAGCACGGCCGCGACCTTGGGCTGGTTCCGGTGGTCCTTGAGCGAGTTGCCGTGGCTGCAGTCGACCATGAGCCGCTGCCGGAGCCCGGCCTTGCCCAGGGCGGCCTTGGCCTCGGCGATGGAGGCCGCGTCGTAGTTGGTGCCCTTCTTGCCGCCCCGGAGGATCACGAAGCAGTCCTCATTCCCGACCGTGCCGACGATGGCCACGACGCCCGGCTTGGTCACGGAGAGGAAGTGGTGCGGGTGCCGGACCGCCCCGATGGCGTCGATGGCGACGCCGAGGGTGCCGTCCGTGCCATTCTTGAAGCCCACGGGGAACGAGAGGCCGCTCGCCAGCTCCCGGTGCAGCTGGCTCTCCGTCGTGCGGGCGCCCACGGCCCCCGCAGAGAGCAGGTCGGCTAGGTACTGCGGGGAGATGGTGTCGAGCATCTCGCTCGCGATGGGCATGCCCCTCGACGTCAGGTCGACGAAGAGCTGGCGCGAGAGGCGGATCCCCTTGTTGATCTGGAAGCTGTTGTCGATCTCCGGGTCGTTGATCAGGCCCTTCCACCCGACCGTCGTGCGGGGTTTCTCCAGGTACGAGCGCATCACGATCAGCAGCTCGCCCTTGTGCCTCCACTTCTGCTCCAGGAGCATGTCGCAGTACTTGAGCGCCGCCTCCGGGTCGTGGATCGAGCAGGGGCCGACGATGACGAGGAGGCGGTTCATCGGGTCCGTGCCGTTGACGACGGCGACCACCTCTTCCCTGCTCTCGAGGACCGTCTTCTTCGACTCTGGCGTTTGCTGGACTTCATGCTGGAGCAGGTCGGGCGCCGGGAGGGGGTTGTAGCCGCGCACTGGAGGAGAGAGATTCGGCCTCGTGAGCAGCTGGAGTGCTTGTCAATGGGATCTGGGTCCGTAAACGGGCGACTCACCTCTCCAGTCTTCACTCTCGGCCTTGTTACCGACATTCTTATTCTCGAGGAAGAACTATAGTGGGCAAATTTCAGCTTCAAGTTGGGGTGGTCATGCCACAATCGAATACAAGAAGACTGATACGACGTACTGACATGTTTGCAAACCCAATTGCACAACCGTGGAGGTTAGAGGTAAGGACTCCAATTGATATTATGGATGAGGGTAGGGATACAGAAAGGAGACAAGAGGTGAGTCGACTTTAGTCCATGAGTATTCCAGGTAACCTCCCACAGCCAATATAGTTCGAGCTATGTCCATCTCGAGTTTGTGACACGAAAATATTGTGGGAACTGTTAACATCAACGGGGGAGAATTGTGGTGGGGCCGACGTTGAGGTGGGCTTGGTGGGGTTATTATGGTGGGCTGACGGATGACTCGGCAGGGACCAAGGAGATAAATGGTCCATTCAATCCATGTCTCCTTTCCTCCTCGTTCTTCCACAGGCAAAAGTCCTGAGGTTGGGAATCGTGGCCTATGTCTAATCCTGATAGTAAGGAGGGATCATACACTCATCATGCTTAGCTCAGGCAGATCTTTGCCCTAGGAACGAAAAGTGACTCAGCCCTGAAGGGTCCACAAACCAGCTGGGGAGTGGTAGAATCAGGGGTTCGATTCTTCCACCGCATCAATGGTCATTCAGTCACCATGGCGTACTAGTCATGCGAATTTTGTTAGGAGACCTTTATTGTTGTTCGCTTAGAGGTCAAACGGCGGATATATTAAAGCCTCCGCACAAGGTAGGCAAGATTCCATATTGTAGCCGTGCCATGTTAATACATGTCCACCCAAGTACCTCCCTGGGTACGCAACTAGGCATCAAGGGGTACCTCTTCAGTCAGTTCTTTGCTGCGGGCTTTATGTCCAGGGGTCCATTGGCGCATGTGAGATGCTGCCTATACGTTCTGGGATGATGAAGGCCTCCCTCGTTGCTAGACGTTACTTGGGGCTCTGCCAACTCGATACAATTGACACAACAGGTATCAAGTCCGCTCTGTCTATTAAGGAGTCGATCGAACCACACTGTGTCCTCAGTGTTGCCAGTCATGACATCGATGCCTCACCGAATCAGGCCCCCGACGATATCTGTGGTCAAAGGCGTATCGCCTACATCGGATGGGTTCTCGGCCTCGCTTCCTCTGATTCCAGCAAAGTCGGCGCCGGAGGCTAGGAGCTTCGTGAACAACCGACTGCGCATCAAGCCTGATGCGCAGATTTGCAGCGGTGTCCGCCCCATGTCGTCGGGCTTATTGGCCTCGGACTTGTATTCTAGCAATAGGTCCACGATCCAGATGCTCATTTCGTGGTCGGCAAGTGTAGATGACCCTCTCTCGCTTCTCCGTTGAGACCGCACAATATTTTCGCATGCGCGATGAAGCGGGTAGCAGCCATTGGAGTCAACGGCGTTGACATCAGCTCCGTGCTCGAGCAAGGCTTTGACAACCTCATATCTTGAATCCTCTCTCTTTTTCCCATTCGCCCCATCCGGCCCTTTTCCCCGCATTGTGTTGCGGGAGAAGGCGGAATGGAGCGGTGTGCCGCCCTGCAGCATGTCCCTGCCTCTGTTCGGATCGGCACCGTGCTCGAGTAGCTCCAGTGTGACGGCGACATCTTGTCTCCCTGCTGCAACGTGTAGAGCAGTCCTACCCCACTCATCGGGCTCGTCGAATAGCTGTGAATTGTCTGGATGCCATACAGCCCGCCGGGATAGGAAGACCCTTAGTAGCCCAATATCTGCTAGCTGTGCGAATCCGGGGAGGACCGGAGTAGGCGCAAAAGGGTTGAACTGCGCGCGATATTCATAGTGATTCAAAATAGCTTCCAAAGCGAACTTGTTGCGGGAGAGCGCGGCCTCTCTCACGGCCCCAGCAACGAGGTGTGTAGGGCAAGTGAGGCTGCCCCCAAGGTAATCCATCCAGGATGTGAGCCCTTGGACGGCCGAGTAGTAGAGCAACCCAGTTCCCTGGCGGATGTTATCACAGAGGAAGGCAAAGCGACCCCAGTTGTCGTCCTTTTGCAGATGGTCGATAACCACTCTAGGATCTGCCATGGCTTCCTGAGCGACTTTGGCGTGGGCAAAGAACTCCGAGGTAGCATATAAGAGGAGGGCTGGATAGTCTTCAAGGAGCCGTGTCTGCTCCGTACCGGAGCTGTGAGCCGCTGAGGAACTGTGGGCTGACGATGTTATCGACTTCCCGTCGTCGTTGGAACCAGACACTTCCTCTATCCACCCCGAAACATCGAGGGGTTGTTGTATTATTGGGTCGGATTTCAGGTTCAACACTAGCAGGGAAGACTGTGTAGTTGTTTGGCTGGTGTGGCTCCCCGCCGACTCGAAGCTGAAGACAGTTTCGAAGCTCATTCGCTTCCGCAGCGGCTGTCGAGGAATGATCGTTGGTATAGATGAGCTGGGAGTTGACGCCTCAGAGGAGACCAGGAACCGGGGAGCATGAGACCCCTTTGCATCGGATGTGGCTTTTTCAAATTGACATGCCTTGCGCGCGCAAACAAGAGCGTCGAGCTCTGTGATGTTGATATAGTCTAGAATCGTACGCATGATGCACAGATGGCCGTGGGCGGGGGGGTTGGAGGGAATGAGGTCCCAGAATGCTTCGAGCCAGGCGCCTTGCATGAAGAACTCCCGGACAGACTCGTGAATAAACTGCACGGTCCTCTTCTCGCCGTGTTCAAGATCGAGAGATCCAGCCCCAGCACGTGAGGACATTGTCTCGGAGGCCTGGATGCCAACACAGTCGTAGCTGATCTCCACGAGACCTCTGGAAATGGATCTGATCTGCTTCTCAAGCTGGTCGTCCGTCTCTGTAAACTCGTCGGATGCTCTCCATTCTAGGAGCGAGGACGGCACCTTGTCCCCAATGAATGCCAGAATATGGTGCCATTCATGAATCCGAAGGGGTCTAGCCGCAAAGACAACCCACTGGAAAAACCGCAAAGTTTTTTGCTTTTGAACGTGGCCTAGTCCGGAGAGCAGCTGGGAAAACAACTCCCCGAGTGCCTCAGGGACGCTGTCGAGATCTTTGAGCAAAGCTCGCAGACGGATCCCTTCATCCCGTCTTTTCAGCACCGAGTCAACCACAAGGACTACCCAGAGAAAAATGTTGGTTGACTTCCGAAGAATTCTTTCCTTCAGCGCCAAGAGTTCCATGTCGTGGTCGAGATCGATACCGAGGCCAAGCTTCTGGTCGACATACGTGACAATGTCCTGAGTATTATTGTGCTCAACAACAATCGTAAGGCAGTCTACCACACTAATATTGGGGAAGTGTCTGCTGGAAAGGCAGACACTAAGCGGATGCCCTGCCTTGTGAGCAGCCCTCGTGAGTTGCCTCCAGAAGTAGGCCTGAGACCACATTTCCCCGGCGTCACACTCGTCAAGAGCGTCGACGAATGCAATGACTCTCCGGTTTGTGGACCGAGCTGTCGTGAAAATGGACTCAAAGAGAGCCTCAAGAGCCGCTTTGTCTCTGCACTCTAGGTCTCTATACGGGTCTTGTTCGCGCGGTTGCCGTTGTTGTCTGACGAAGGTTTGAAGGTGCTCAGGGTACTGCGGGAGAAGCTGGTAGAGAAGTGAGCGGAAAAGACCGAGGGCTGAGCGATCGAGGTCGTCGGTTCCCTTCGCGTTGAAGAAGTGAGCAGTGGCTAGGTGGCCAGTCTCCATTTGTTCCTCTGCTGTCCGTCGGAAGGCTTCTTTCAAGAGTGTGGACTTCCCAGTCCCTGGTTTGCCTCTGATCCAGAGAAGGCCACTGTGCTTATCCATGTCCCTACCGTTAAGCCAGCCTTGGTAGGTTTCGTCCTCGAAAAGCCAGTGGCATGTGTTTTCGACGGGCCTTCGCACTTTTTGGAAGCGGCTGTTGATGCTCGGAAACCATAGCGACCTCAATGCAGCTCGCTCCTCATCGCTGAATTTCTGGGCCCAACCCTCCTGCGTTCGTTTTCGCCGTGATGTGACCGATGGCGTCGAAGGGTAGCGCAGAATCTTCCCGTCCCGGTGAATCTTTTCCTCATGTAGTCTCATAATGGAGGAGTAAACAGCAGAAACTTCACCGGATACTCTGAGATAGTTGGGGTCATGAGGCCCGTCAAATCGACACATGTCCATATGATTAGCCTGGTGAGTGAGGGACAAATTAGTGGCCAACTCGCTGAGAAAAGAACAGACTGGCATCACGGCAAGTTGTTAGTAGGGTGACCTTTTGGTCTTCTCAGTCACTTGCCTGGAGAGTTTCTGCGCGTTCTCGAGCGTCTCCGATTACTGACGAGTAGTCCGGTACTACTTTGTTGCCAAGAACACCAAGGTTGACCCCCGTCAGGCCCAGACCTTCCTGGAATGTCTTGACCCGAAAGTCGTACTTATGCCAGAGGGTCGAGAATGTTTCCTGGGCCCTCTCCAGATCACTGGTCCTTAGCCCAAGGGCATCGAGAATGGCAGAGTTCGTCTCCATTCGAAAAATGCTGACAAAGCTCCGCGCCCATTCGCCGACTGAAGCAATATCTGAACTTCCACGGTGAGGCGTGCCGAGGAAGACGACGGCAGCTGTAGACTCGACGACATTAGTAAGGTCATTCTCTGTGGAAGCCGCCGATTTTGCGAGCATTTCCTTGATAACGATGCCGCCAAGGCTATGGCCCAGGAACAACAGACGACGATCGAGCGGCCTCTTGGTGGCGAGGGCGAATAGCAGGTCTTTCCCGTGTGAGAAGAGAGTACTCTTGTTGGTAGCGCCAGCCATATACCTGGTGACGTTGGTGTCGTATCCGTAGACCATGATCCGGGAATTAGGGCAATCTGTCGGGAGAAGATCTCTGGGCCAAAATGTTGGCTCGGCTTTGATGAAATTTCGCCTCCCCTCGTCGCTACCCCTTGTATCCTCATCGTGACAGTCGCTTGAAACGGGTGGCGCTGGTACCACTGATGATCTGGTGGTCAACCGTCGAATCGTGGGAATGAGGCGACGGAAAGAATTCCGACGCCCATCGACAATACCGCTCGGGAGCGCTTCTCCTGACTCTGTTGCTGTTTTCGTCGACCAGCTGCCTGCACATGCGAATGTCTTAAACGGGTGACCCTGGAGACCGTGGACAATCACGATGCTGCAACACTTGATGTCAGTTATCGGGTCCCTCTCGAAATGCAACTTCGCAGGCGGTCTATGACACGACCTCTAACCTCCACAAGGCGCTTTTCCAGGTATGTAGGGAGGGCAGACGGGTGGGAGGTAAGCAGGAGGAACTAATATAAGCAGAAAGAGTAGAGAGACTAGCATGGCGAGAATCAAAGAGTTGCGAAAAGCCACACTCACTCGACCAAGGGGGATTCTGCCTCAGGCTCATAGACAACAGAGAGGCCGACATCATGGACGGTATGCTGTGCCATCCTTCCCGTTGATGCGCATTTTTACGAATATTGCGATGAAGTCTAGGTAGGCAGGCGCCTAGGTAGGGAGCCTTGATCGGGGAAGAGGGGTACAGAGGTGATGGGAATAAGGCTGGCTGACCCGGAGAAGGGAGTGGGACATGGATGCAACCATACAGATAAGAGTGTGGAGAGGCCACCTTAGGCTCAGCCCTCAAGCATGTTACGTACCTGCTAGCAGGAGCTGTGGTTCGTAGCCTGATTTATTAGTATTCCACGAACTCGTGATGCGTGATCGTGACATGAGACGGACCCATTCGTCGTGCGAGGCCCTGGTCTGGCAGTCTCGGACGAGATCTTCTCAGCCTCCCCATTAACCACTTAATAAGTGTTCCGACAACCCATTCCTTCATCATTGAGACACACCAGGTTTGTTGGATGATAGTCTATTAATCCAGCTTGGCAGGCTTCAATGCCTCCCTCTTAAACTGTTCCACTCCGTTCACCTGTCCATACAGCCACTTGAGCGCCATAGCGCCTACGGTGTCTATACCGGCGCTGAAAGCAAACAAGATCGCCCGCTGATAAGGTTTAAGAGTCTCCATGAGGGGATACGGGTACCTGTTCAACAATCGTTAGGGAATGTTTCAGCATCGCCAGCAACGCCAAGGCGATGAAGAAGGCGTCCTAGATGAGTGGCCGCACATACCATCCGTTGTGACTGTAGCAGTGCTCAACCCAACCCCAGTAGAGAAACGCGAGCACCAAGCTGAGAGCAAAAGCACCGTTCGCCTTGATGGTCCACGGCGGGCTGAAGAACAGCAGGTCGAGCGTCAGCACGGTGGCGGGCACCGCATGATACCCCAGGTCGGCGCTCAGAGGGAGCTGGTACTCCGGCGGGAAGAGCAGGCTCTTGTCATAGATGAAGACGCTCCAGTAGAAGATGCTGATGAAGAATTCCAGGGGGCTCGAGCACACCGCGACGAAGTTCTTGGCCTTGAACAGGGCCGGGCTGAGGGTCAGGTCGGCGAGCAGGCCGAGGGAGAAACCCAACGTTGAGATGGCCAACGCGATGATTGTGAGGAACTGAAAGCTGCCGCCGTAATAGGCGGAGAGGGGGGTCGGGAACGTATAAAGCAGACGGAAAGACTGCACGAACGACGCGAGCCCTAGGACATGGAGGGTGAGAGAGAGACTTCGAGATGGCGATGATAGCCGCTGAAGGGCGTGCTTGTTAGACATTTTGATCGGTTGAAGTTGAGAAAAAAGGCGATACAGTGAATTTCATGACTTTGTTCATGGAAAGTTGGCTTGAGAGGACAGGAACGTCGACCCGTCCATTGATCGATCGGCCCCGACAGCCACATATAAAAACTACCCGAGAATCCTACTTGGTAGGGGCCGGATATCAATAAGAGACCGAGTGCCTCGGAATTCCGGTCACAGGTTGCTCAGGTTCAGTGTTGCTGCAGAGCTTGGGCTTCACGTCATCGAAAGACCTAGCGGGTCTCAACTAATAGTCCATATGGAATGGAGAGGAATTGCCGTCCCACACTCAAAGCAGGCAAAAGTATCAAGTATCTGCGCTCGGGTTTTCGGCTTCCTATGGGTTCCGTTGCCACGACAAACCTAACGGACTTTCTAGTCCATTCAAATATCGAGGTCTCGACTGTCATCTCATCGTTTCTGAACTGTGAGATTCGAACCCCTAGTTCAGCCTGAGTCCCTGATAGAGCTGAGGTCACTAGTACTAACCTAGGTAGTACGGATAGGCTCTGACCCACTGTGGCCTGTGCGCCATGCCGCTGTTGGACAACCCAATCACCCAATGCTGGTAGCCGTCGAAGATTTGATCGCGGGCAGGTCCAAGACGAACTTCCCCTTCCATTGGTAGAAGGGAAGCGCCAAATCGACGACCGCCAGTCCTGAAGAAGAAACACAGTTTTTTTCTAACCGGAAAGTGACCGCAGCCTATTCTACCCTCAGAGTATCTCCCTGTAGTGGCTTAGCGATATGCCCGAAGAGGCTCAGGAAGATGATGTCAAATCGCTGAAGCGGAGCCACTCCGACTTTGCTGAGCGAGATGAAGATGGTAAGGGCGACTCTATAGACCCTGTCTGCGACCCGACCTGAAGCTAACAAGCTCTACAGGAAGCTCCTCCGATGACGACATGGGGCCTCAGCTACCCTCGGCGGCCCCTAAAAAGAAACGTCGAGTCCTCCCATACGAGAAGCTATACATATCTGCCCTCCCCGTCTCGGCTCGGTACTCGAAGTCGCTTATGCATAAGGAGCAGCTCTCCTTTGTGGTCATGACCCCGATCACCGAGTTCCTCATCACCACCTCCATTGATGGCGTGGTCAAGTTCTGGAAGAAGATCGCGCAAGGTATCGAGTTTGTCAAGGAGTTCAAGGCGCACCAGGGCGACATACGGTCCGTCTCCGCCAGCCAGGACGGGCGGAGCTTCGCCACGGCCGGCGCGGATAGGACAATCAAGATATTCGACGTGATCACGTTCGACCTGCTGGCGATGATCCCCCTCGAGTTCATGCCTAAGTGCTTGTGCTGGGTTCACAAGAAGGGCGCGTCGCTGCCGCTTCTCGCCGTATCTGAGGAGGAGAAGCCCCTGATTCACATTCTGGACGGCAGGGGGGAGCGGCCCGGTCCGATACATACGATCAAAGGCCTGCACAGGAGCGTCGTGTCGCTCATGGCGTTCAATGAGGGCTACGACTGCGTCGTGTCCGCGGACCAGAATGGCATGATCGAGTACTGGAGGCCAAGCGGCAACTACGAGAAGCCAGACAATGTGTTCGAGTACAAGAGCTCCACGAACCTGTTCGATTTCAAGAAGGCAAAAGCGACACCGACATCGCTCACCATCTCGCCGTCGGGAAATCAGTTTGCCATGTTCTCCACCCCTGATCACAAGATCCGCATCTTCGATTTCGCCAGCGCGAAGCTACATCGGACCTACGATGAGTCGATACGGACAATTGAGGAAATGCAGCAAGCCGGGACTGCTCTGCAGAAGCTCGACGAGACGGAGTTCCGCCGCCGCCTTGTGCAGGAGCGCGAGCTGGATGCGCCGACTCTGGTGGAGAAGATCAACGTCATTTTTGACGAGTCGGGCCACTTCATCCTGTACGGATCGATCCTAGGCGTTAAGGTCCTCAACACCTACACCAACCAGGTTGTCAAGGTTTACGGCAAGGATGAGAATTTCCGGGCGCTGAACCTGGCGCTATACCAGGGACAGCCGCAGAAGAAGGGTGTCACAACTGTGGCCATGGCTGCCTCGAACAACCCACTCCTGCAAGAGTCGGAGGCCAGGGATCCGATCCTGGTGGCTACGGGGGCGGGCAAGGTGCGCTTCTACATGTTCACCAACGATGAGGACATCTCCAAGGCCACGCGAGACGTGCAGAACGAGAAGCCGACCATCCTCGGCGGCCCTAAGAAGGTTCAGGAGAAGAAGGCCGAGACGGGCACGGCCGCCGTGATCCACACAACCTACGGCGACATCCACATTCGGCTATTCCCGGATGCGGCGCCGAAGGCTGTGGAGAATTTTGTGACGCATTCCAAACGGGGCTACTACAACAACACCATTTTCCACCGGGTGATCCGGAAGTTCATGATCCAGGGCGGTGACCCCCTCGGGGACGGCACGGGAGGCGAGAGCATTTGGGGCAAGGAGTTTGAGGATGAGTTCGGCAGCCTGAAGCACGACAAGCCGTACACGGTCAGCATGGCGAACGCCGGGCCGAACACGAATGGCAGCCAGTTTTTCATCACGACTGAGAAGACGGTAAGTTTTGGCTCACTTGTTTTTGTTACGAATTTGGGGCTTTGCACCGAAATAAGATACTGACCTTTCGACGTGCGATGTTACCACAAAAGTCGTGGCTTGACAAAAAACACACCATTTTCGGGAGGGCAATCCAGGGGTTTGATGTCATCCACAAGATAGAGAATGTCCGGACATACAAAGAGAGGCCAGAGGAGGACATCAAGATTGTGAACATCGATATTCTGTAGGGCGCAGCAGCCTTAGCGCCAAGCGTCCATGGACCGGTCCAGACTTTAGAAGTAGAAACCCAAGAGATACCCCGGGGCCCGGGACGCCGTGAAACACAACAATGCCAAGTCACCCAGGACCCCTGCTTCTCCAGCAAGCGGCGGTCTCCGGCTTCCAGGTTATCGTTGTGTATTCCTTCCTCACCTGAGAGACGCGTCCACGGATGATTAGTGTCATCCAGTGGAATCCACTGCAGGGCCGATCTCACTCCATCACCCACTCAGCCTCGGGCCCGTTCGGGAGCCCAGCATGAATGTTGGTGAGGGCATCGGAAGTGGCGTGCCTGGTCCAGCCGGGAGCCCATAATAAAGTTACGTGATCGACTAGTTGTACGGATAGTGCAAATAACAAAATCAAGGGTCCAGTTCCAGCCCTCTGTCTCTGCCAGGGTGGTCGCGCAAAGACCCGAAGCTGCGACATCCCTGGCAAGCCTGGCGCTGGGCTGGGGGATTACCTAGCCAGGCAAGGGAAGGGCCCCACCAGTCACCACAGGTCCTTGCTCCGCGGCCTGCTCCGGCTCAAGGACGAAAAAGGCGGGGGGTCACGGGTGCCAATTGGGTGGGAAGAAAAAGCAAGCTGAGGTTATGAATTTGACTAAAAGTAATCAACAAGAGATTGGAGGCGTTCGGGTCGTGTCCCAGTTTCTGTCTTCTCTTTCCGTTTTGCCTTCTGGTCTGTATCACCAACAATCCAAGAAACCGAAAACGTCTTGCTGCTGGAGCTGTTCTGTGTTGTTGCGGTCTGGATGAGAATGATCGATCTTAATTCCTGCCCGCGAATGCTGCGACCACTGTGCGACCTCCGGCCCCGGCTCTGCTGGCCCTACCGGGGACTCTCGTCGATCCAGCACCGAATGAGCCCTTGAGAGTGAGGTACCATCCTCTGGACTATGACGGACCCAGACCTCGGGGACCACTACTGCTGCTGCTGCAACGACGAGTCAATCGCCGCCCCGCATCTGCATATTCCCCATTTAGTCTCCTCAATTATCCCGTTCCTGCACCGTCTCCCACCCTGCGGCTCCGGAACTCGCCATGCCGCGCCCGAAGAAGCCCGGCGCGCCGGAGCCTAAACGCCGAAGCCGCAACGGCTGTTGGCCCTGCAAAGCCCGGAAGGTTAAATGCGACGAGCTGCGTCCGACGTGTGAAAAGTAAGATATTATCGCCTCCTAGTACCTGTTAGAATATCCACATTTTCTTTTTCTCCGTGGCTCTCGTCATTGTTGTCATCGAAGCTCTCAGCGAAGTCTCATTCTCCTTCCATTGTCTGCTGCCTTTCCGCCAAAAAAGGGTACCGTTCATAACCATTGTCAACAGTTGCCAAAGGACCGGCGATAGCTGCGACTACAGCATCCGCCTCAACTGGGAAGGTCGGCGGACCAAGAGGCCCTGCGGGCAGGTGCTCAGCTTCGATGAGCCATCAGAGAGCAGCCAGGCGGCCTCGGCGGGTGCTCCTGGTGGGGCCGCGGAAGACTCATCAGGGGCCGGGGCTGCATCTCCTGCCACGCCACCATCCGGAACCTCACCGAGTGCTACGGGGTCGTCTTCTTGGGGTGCCGCCGCCCCTGGAGCAGCAACGGCAGCGGCAACGACAGCGGGGAGCCCCCACGGCTCTCCAACCCAGCCTTCGCAGGAGCCCTACCTCCACCACCAGCCTCGCAAACGCGCCAGGCGCAAGCTGGACCTGAACGTGGTGAACGTGGCGTCGCGCTCGGCGCCCTCGACGGTGTCTTTCTCCCCGCCCAACAGCGACGTGAGCAGGGGCTCCCGGCGTCCGTCGTCTCGGGGCCGGCAGCAGCAGCAGCCGCGAGACGGCTTGACGGCCGTCGCCTTCGTCGGCGGCGGCGGCGGAGGAGGGGGAGGGGGAGGAGGAGGAGGCTCCCCGCTCACGTCGCCCGACACGACCTTCTCCTACACCGAGAGCAGCGAGTCAGTGTCGTCCATGGGCCGCCCGCCGCTGCGGCTCAGCCGGGCCGCGGAGATGCGCCGCATGTCGGTCAACTCCCTGCTCACCGGGCCGGAGGGCGCCTCCATGGGCCCGCTGATGGACATGCTGGTCCCCGCCCTCCCGCCGATGGAGCCTTTCGCGGGCGGCCACGGCCCGATGGTGGTGGCTGCTGCGGCGGCTGCGGCGGCGGCAGCAGTTGAGGAGGGTCTGGGGTCTGCGACGGGCCGGCCCCGGAAGGAGCCCTTGTCGAGAACGTACGGCATCGACCGCGGATTGAGGGACCTGGATGTTGGCAAGAACGACGACGCCAACGCGATATCGAGGACGGGGACTCATGACTTTGAGATAAGCAGCTTCTTCCATGTTAACCAATTTTATGACATCGACTCGCATCAGTTCAGGACGATGCTGCCGGACGGGGTCGGACTCGGGGACGGAGTCCTGCCCCACGGCTATTACCAATACCACCACCACCACCACCACCAATACCACCACCACCACCAACAGCATCATGACCACCATAACCATCACGACCATGACCTTGACCTTGACCATGATCATCACAATCAGGACGCTGACTGTGGCTCGGGGGGTTACTATTACAGCAAGCCTGTCCCCGTCACTATCCCGCGGAATTTCGAGCCACTGCCACCCAAGTATGTGCTCTTCTTTTCTTTTGTTGACTCCCCTCCAGCGCGTGTAGTACGAACATGTCCTGACGCATTAATCTCGCCCTTCAGGCTCCTTAACAATCGGATGAACCTCTTGGTACGTTTTTATATATCGCTCATGTTTCTCTCCGCTCGACTGCCCCCTTGCCACTGCTGAATGTGAATCACTAATGAACCCTGCTGTACAGTATTTTGTAAGACTGATGATCTGATCTCCGACCCACCCTTGCTCCTGGAAAAGTGAACCTAACCTTTGGATAGCATCACTTCCTGAATCATACTGCCAAAGGTGAAACCAATCCTCTCGCCTTTCTTTGGAGAAGCCACTCCCCTGGGATATTGGCTATTGAATCTCGACCGCTAACTCTCCGCTCGTCCCGCAGTTCTTGTACCCTTCGACGGCCCCAATTCGAACCCGTTCAGGACGATCCTTCCCCAGCTAGCCGTTAGAAACGACCATCTCCTCAGCTTGCTCCTGGCCTATTCCGGTACGCGGTTCACGCTCTCCCCTCCCCCCAAGTGCACTCCTCCCAATCTTGCCAAACAAAAACACACCGCTGAACTAAAGCACGTGCTCCCCCCTTCCAGCATCCCACCGAGCAAAACTCCTCCAGCAGCCGGATCCGGTCAACCGCATCGCCCTGTGGGTGGCGGACATCTTCCCGGCCCTCCGCGCCGCGCTCAGCGACCCGAACCAGAGCATCTCCAACACCAACGTGGCGACGGCCATCATGCTGGCCTCGCTGGAGATCATCTCGCCCACGGCGTTCGGCTACTCGATCCCCTGGCAGAGGCACCTCTCCCTGGCCAGGGAGTTGATCACGGCGCGCCCGGGCGGCCTCAAGTGGAGCGAGAGCAGCTCGAGCCTGATGAGCTTCTCGCCGCAGTCGTCGGAGCACGAGGAGATACAGGTCTGCAACTTCCTATGGAGCTGGTTCGCCTACCTGGACGTGCTGGGCAGCCTCAGCGGCGGCGGGGAGCGGGCCGTCTCGAGCGCCTGGATCCTCGACTACAAGGTCTACGCGCCCGAGGACGACGACGAGGTCGACTGCATCATGGGCTTCTCTACTAGCTGCGTCTACCTGCTGGCTAAGATCGCCGAGCTGGTTAGGGTCTGCGGGCAGCTCAAGAGGGAGGCCAGGGTCGCCCGCATGCTGGGCCGGGTCGAGAAGAGGGTCAAGGGGAGGGGCAGGGTGGGGGCGTGTTGGGGGGTTGGTGCCAGAGAGGGTGGGGAGGTGCGCGGTGGTGTGTCAACGGGGCAGGTGCAGGTGCAGGGGACGGAAGTCAAGGTGGAGCATTTGCAGCAGGATGAACAGAAGGGAGATGAGGAAGACGAAGACGAAGACGAAGACGACAATGTAGATGGAGGCGGAGACGGATACGGAGACGAAGTCGTAGTAGAGGAGGAGGAAGAAGAAGAAGAAGAGCCATTCACCCCGCCGCCCAGCATCCTCGCCCGCGCGGCCGAGCTCGAGCGCGACATGATGCGCAGCATCGAGCTCCCCCCCCGCGCGTGCCCGCACATCAACACGACCGAGGACATCGGCCGGTGGAACCGGGCCGAGATGGCGGCCTGCAACCGGGCCTACCACCACGCAGGCCTAGTCCACCTGCACCGGAGGGTGCTGGGCAAGGGGCGGGGCCACGCGGACGTGGTGGCTGCCACGGGGAGTATCATCGAGTGCCTGAAGGACGTCAGGCGGGGCGGCACCGCCGAGGGCTGCCTCGTCTTCCCCATGTTCGCCGCCGGCTGCGACACCGCGGACGAAGAGGGGAGGAGGGTCATACTGGAGAGGCTTGGGGTCGTCGAGGCTGCGGGGATGATGCAGGTGAGTTTTTATTTATTTATAGTTTCTTTGAATCTTTCCTCCCGTTATTCTTTTTCAAGCCGAATATCCCCTTCCTTGCTCAAACCTAACAAACCCCCCTTCGCAGGTCCGCAAAGCGAGGGAGCTGATGCAGAGGGCCTGGGCATCTGGCAAACCCTGGGAGACGCTCCTGATGACCGAGTTCATCGGGTGATGACGTGAGGCCACCATGGGGGATGCATGCTTTGACGACGGGGACGATGATGATGATCGCCTATGGAGAAGTTTTCTTGTGTTTTTCCCCCCCTTCTAGTATACCGCTCTTCTTGCTCTTCTCGGCTGGCTCTCGGTTTCATATTTACTCTCTTTGTAATCTTCTCGTCTTGTTTTGCTACTATGGATCGGTGGAGCCCTCCGACGCTCTACAGTCCTCACCAACCGTCACCTACTACACTGGCGTCTCATCGGAGGGACGGAAGAAAGGGGGAAGGGGCAAAAGGGGGGAAGGGGCGAAAGGGAGGGATGGGATGAAAGATATATATACATATATATAGGATGGATTATGCCAGCTATGGCCACCATGGGGTCTCAAGAGATGACAATAGACTTGGGTTTTAATTGCTGGTGATGATCCTTGTCAAGACAGCATTGCACAGTTATCTCGAGTCAGCCGTTTTACGCCGACGCCACTCAGACTGACCGGTCCTGGGTGGCTGTAAATGTCCGCCAACAGTAGCCTATCAGTTTGTTTCGCTTTCTTGTGAACCATATGGCCAGCAGGGGTCTGTCAGTGTTTTCAGTTCCCATGTCAACTACAATACCCGCCAACAGTAGGTAGCCTATCCCTTTGTTTCAGTTCCCATGCCAAACTTTCGGCCAAGAGTGGCCTGTTAGTCTTTTCCAATTCCCATGTTGACTATACGGCCAACAGTAACCTATCAGTTTGTTCCAGTTCCAAGTCAACCATATGGCCAACAACAGCCTCTCCCTTTGTTTCAGTGTCAGGTCAGCTATGTGGTTAGGTAATCGTTCTTTGGTGAAGTTCGGCCATCGTGGTCGTCAGCCTTGAGACCGCAAGTTGAGCTGGTTGTACGCGGCGTAGAATCGGTAATGTTGGATTTCATAGAGGCACAGCTGATATTGTTGTGAGCATGAAGGGACATGAAGGCTACATACCTGGGGCCAACGAATTGACCATAAGGCCTGACAGGGTCCCCTGGTACTGCACGTACCTAAGGTACCTACCGAGGCAAACCCCAAGATTAGGCAGTTCTTGGGTCGCCTGTAGGTCGCCTGCAGGACACACTAACAACGGATGCTTCTATTGTGAGGAACGAGCAAAGTTGGCTCCACAAAGTACAGGCTAACAGGTGGAGACTACCAACATCTGGCATGCAAAAGGGGATCGTTTCGACAACATATCACAACGTGGTAGCTGTACCTTCTCTTCTATGTCTTTCTAGTCATTTTCATCCATCTCATACTCCCATACCTCTTCACTCACCTACCTACCTGCCTACCTACTGAGTCACGTCTCCCAACTCGCCAAAACTCATCACATCTCTCACTGCCTAATATCACGATGCCTCCAAAGCATCGCTGGGTGCGGCAGACTAAAGACGACTTGGCGTGGGAGACGAACGACAAGATCTTTGACGATTGGACCAACATCTTCCTCCCAAAGTCCAATCGTCCCGCTATCCAAGATTTCATCTTGAAACATCGGCCTGGCACTGCCAAAAAACTTCACATTCCGCGTGAGGGAGGGTACAACTTGACTTGGCGTCTGGAGTACACAGACGGTTCTTTTGTTGCTCTCAGAGTTCCCCAGAAGGGCACGTATTAGATACTTTTAACGGGGAGATGGTTGTTCTATCGACTAACGTCTGCCATACAGGAAATGTGCAGTTCCCATACGAGAAGATCAGGTACGAAGTGGCGACGATGCGTTATGTAGCCGCCCACACAACCATCCCTGTGCCCCGTGTCTATGCCTACGGGACTGCCGCCGAAGCCCTGACAGGCATGGGGCCGTTTATTATCATGGAGTGGGTTCCTCATACCAGCACTCTGTCGGAAGTGATGAAGGAACCTGGTCTTGGGGAAGATGACCACCCCATATTAGATGCCAACATCTCCGATGAGAAGCTGGAGTTTATCTACCGCCAACTGGCCAAAATCGTCCTGCAACTATCCACCCTCGAGTTCCCCCGGATCGGGTCCCTACTTGAAGATGACGAAGGCCATATCTCCGTCGGGGCACGACCACTGATCCAAAACATGAACCAGGTGGCCAATATGGCAACGGTTCCGCCCTGTGTTCTGCCCCGGACTGACAAGACCTACTCGACGACGGATGAGTGGTACTCGGAGCTGGCCGATATTCACATGATGCAACTCGCCTTCCAGCATAACGATGCTGTGGTAGACGAGGATGACGCTCGCGACAAATACGTCGCCCGCCAGCTCTTCCGGAGGCTCGCGGCAGAGGGGCGTCTTGCGCCCGGTTTGCGTGCGAAGTCGGGTGTACGATCCGATGTGGACCGGACCTTCCGGTTCTGGTCCGAAGACCTCCGGCCTTCCAACATCTTGGTCGATGGGGAAATGCGCATCGTCGCCGTCATAGACTGGGAGTTCGCCTATTCTGCACCATCGCAGTTCACCTTCGACCCGCCTTGGTGGCTGGTCCTGAGGGAACCCGACGAATTCTATATGGAGAGGGACTACCTGTCTTGGATGGAGGCGTACGAGCCGCGGCTCAAGACCTTTCTTCGCATACTAGAGGACGAGGAAAGGAAGCTGGGCCACCCTGGAATCATACGGGGGATAGAGCGTATGTCTCTGGCGGGGGAGACGGGACCCCTGGGGAAACAGGATGCGGGGAAGAGCTTGTCACAGCGAATGCGGGAGAGCTGGGAGACCAAATCCTGGATGGTGAACCTCGCCGCTCGGAGGAGCTGGTCTTTTGACTTACTCTTCTGGAGACATCTGGATCCGTTCTACTTCGGCCCTAACGAAGTTGAAAACTACAATGCGAGGCTGGGCCTCCTGTCTGAGCGAGAAATCAAGGCCATGGAGGGATTTGTGAAGAAGAAGCTTGAGGAGAAGGCAAAGCGGATTCTTGTGGAATGGAGTGAGGAGAATGCATTGGCGTACCGGTCTGAGGTGCTCTCCTGATAGAAGACTGGGCAAGGCGTCGAGTTCTGGGCCCTTGCTGACTCTTTCTGCTGTTCAAACACCACACTAACTAGTCTAGAATATCTCAATTCAGGATTCAAGAGCATTCATACAGGGTTGCTTGAGATACCCAACTCGGTTAGGCAGTCAACTCGGTGTCGTGTCTACCCACATGGTAGTACTTAAGATGCTCCTGTAATCGGAATAGGAGAGATTCACCGTGTGGATAGGCTCGTATGCGAATATGAAAGCTCGACAGTTTGCGGTTCCTTGAAAGGACACTACCTAAGCAACAATGGTCAATGTTAGCTTGGAAAGCATTATTAAGATATCCGTCCCTTCAAACTTGCGTTCTCAAGATGAGAAAGGCACACTAATCCTCTTGTATCTCATCAATGACGTTGGAAATGGAAGTGCGGGATCACTATTGTTATTTATTACCTACGATAAATAAAGTCTGAGGTACCTTATTACGTGTTGTGCGGAGGTACCTAGACAGTACCTAAGTACATACCTAGGTAGCAAGGCGGGTGGGTAAGGGACTTTCTAGGTACCGCCTAGGTGCCTCCCTAGCTAAGCTGGCTTGGCCCTTTGGTTGCGGTGCATCCCGTCGTCTTGCTAGGTAGCTCCATCAGCTGAGCCATGCTTTCTTGAAACAATCCGTAACAGGAGAAACACGACAGCACCATCGCGGCCACGAATTCGACTACAAAACATAAACAGCAAGGTATCTAATTCCAATTCAGTATCCACCAACAGGTCCATCCAGTCCCACCATGGCGCAAGTATTCCTCGACCTCTTCTACTCCCTGGGTAATTGCCTTAACTGCTTCCCCGGCTCGCCCACGCTCAAGATAAACGGTCGCAGCTTCAAGATCCTGAGGCTACTGGGCGAGGGGGGTTTCTCCTACGTCTACCTGGTCCAGGACACGTCAACGTCGGAGCTGCTCGCCCTGAAGAAAATCCGATGCCCCTTCGGCGCCGAGTCCGTGGCCCAGGCCATGAAAGAGGTCGAGGCCTACAAGCTCTTCGGCCACTCGGACGGCATCATCCACAGTGTCGACTACAGCATCGCGGGCGAGAGGGGGGACCCAGCCTCCAAGACGGTCTACGTCCTGCTCCCTTACTACCGGAGGGGCAACCTGCAGGACATGATCAACGCGAACCTGGTCAACCACACCCGCTTCCCCGAGAAGCGCCTCATGCTGCTCTTCCTGGGCGTCTGCCGCGCCCTCAGGGACATGCACCAGTACCGCGGCGGGAGCGGGGGTGGGGGCGGCGAGAGGATGGAGGTGACGTCCGACGGGGACGCGAGCTCGCGCGGGGGAGGGAGCAAGGGGAGGAAAGGGAAGGCCGGGAAGGGCAAGAAGAACGCGGCGGGCGGGGCGGACGAGGGCTCGGCCCGGACGAGGGAAACTGGCGCGGACGAGGATGACGAGTCCGCGCAGCAGCTGCCCCTGATGGTCGGGCGCGAGGAGGACCGCAACCACCCTGAGGGGGGAGCTCCAATGTCTTATGCGCACAGGGACATCAAGCCAGGTGTGTGCTGTCCTCTCCACTTCCCCCCGCAAAACCCCCCTTCCTTACCTATGCCCCTTAAATCATCCCCTCTCAAAAAAAAAAAAAAAAAAACTCCCCCCCCGAATAGTCCTAACAAGCACGAACGACAATCCGCAGGCAACATAATGATCTCGGACGACGGCGCGACCCCGATCCTGATGGACCTCGGCTCCATCGCGTCCTCCCCACTGCCAATAACGTCGCGCTCCCTCGCCATCGCCACGCAGGACACGGCCGCCGAGCACTCCACCATGCCGTACCGGGCGCCGGAGCTCTTCGACGTCAAGACGGGCACGGTGATCGACACGAAAGTGGACATCTGGTCCCTCGGCTGCACCCTGTACGCCTGCCTCGTGGGCAAGTCCCCCTTCGAGATGCGCTCCGACGAGACGGGCGGCTCGCTCTCCATCTGCGTCCTCAGCGGCGACTGGCGCTTCCCGGACGAGGGCGCGCCGGGGCAGGTGAAGCGGAGCGGCACGAACCCGAGCGCCGCCGCCGCAAAGGGCAAGGGACCCGCCGGCGCGGACGGTGGTGGCGGCGGTGGCGGCGCGGCGGGCGACACGAGCATCAGCGAGCCGATCCGCGAGGTCGTGAGGCGGTGTCTTGCCGTCGAGCCGGGGGAGAGACCCGACATTGACGAGCTGATCGAGCTGGTTGAGGGGGTGGTGGATGAGCTGCCGGATGATGATTCCTAATGGGCCGACTCTTGCTTCTCCTTTTTGGTTTTCTTTCTCCCTTCCTGTGTTTCCCCCTTTGACATCCGCTTCTTGGGTTTCCCCTTGTTCTTCGGCTTAACATATACCTCCCTGCTTCACCTTGTCGTTATTATCTTCCGAGAGTCCCACGTCCCAAATGTTCACCTTTGTTTTCTGATCTACTCGTCCTACTCTTCAGCTTTTTTGTTCGACGGCAGGGCCTCCATCTGGGGTCTATCATCAAAATGGGTTTACTTTGCTCTCAAGGGTTCCCGGGACCATCAAATCTTCACATGTAGATACATGCTCTCTGACTGGGTTTGGGTGTTGGCAATTCCGGCGTCGATGTTTTCCATGCTTTTTTCTGCTCCTCTGCTCTTCACTGCAACGCGCCGTTCACTCTGTCCCATATAATAATTGTAGTGGTTATGATTAGATCCAGGCATTTACGGAGAAAATACCTGGATGATGGTATTCATGGGACCGAATCGAGCAGCAGTCATGCCTATGACAAAAATACTGCAAAGTGGTCATAATCAACAAGGCGGGATTTCATAACCGTTGGGAATATTCATTATATTCTTCGGTTCCTGCATTTAGCTCATATCTGATCTAAGAGACAAGACGCAAAAACAAAACCACCAGAACCCTCAATCAACGCCCGAACCTTCTCAGCGGAAGGAAGGGATTCGGCCGTTCATGCCTCCGTTTCTAGTAAAGTAAGGGGGCAAGCTGCTTGCCCAAGAAGACGGCCTTGCCAAACAACAGGCGTATGGAGGGAGAATGAACAAACGAACGGGAAAGAGAAAAATAGAAATCAAGTTGTGGTATCATCGCTTGCAAAAAATGCCGGTTCCATGGTAGTAGTGATCTCTCCCCTCTCCGGATGTCCAACAATCCTTACAGCAAACCCTCCGAACAAGTGTGGTCGATCGGGGGTTCCCGGTAGTTGGGAAAAGAATAAACAGAAGAAAACAAGACTCCGATTTCGCGACCAAAAAAAAAAAAAAAAATTCAAGAAAAGAAAGGAAGACGAAGAAGAAGAACAAAAGAAGAAGAAAGGTCGAAGGAATGGAATTAAAATAGATTTGTCGTGGCGATCATCCCCTCCATCCGTCTCAAGCCCCTCCATTCCGGGCTGCCCGTCTCCCGTAGTCTCTTGATGTCGGGCTTCCAGCCCCGCGGATCCGCCCCCTTCATGGCGTTCGTGATGAGTATTACAAGGAGTTAGGATGGTAGCTATTAAAGATAAGATATAGCGGTTGGTACTGCAAAGAGAAAAAAAGACTCTAAAAAAAAGAGGCCTGCAAAGAAAGGGGTCGGTCGTGTCATCTCGTCTCGCGTCGTCTTCATCCTCTTCAGAAGGCATCCTCAAACGGGCAGTCCACGCTGTCGTGCCCGTCCCGCTCGCAGAGCGCGCACCACTTCTCCACGTCTACGACGCCGCTGTCCTTGCCAGCGACGGGCCCCGAGTCCATCGGGTTAGGCAGGATCCGCACCTCGGGCGGGGGGGGCATGGGCGCCGCCTTAGACTTCATGGGCGACAGCGGCGCGGGCGTGACCGAGTCGTGGCCGCCGCCGGTGCTGATGTTGGGCGATAGGCCCTTGAGCCCGGCCCGGACGACGTCCTTGCCCGTCTTCATGGCCGGAGACGAGTCCACGTTGCTGCCGCTGCCGTTCGCGTTGCCGTTGCCGTTGGGTTTGGCCTTGGCCCCCGCGTTGTCTGGCTGTGGCGGTTGCTGCTGGGCCTGCGAGCCGAACATGTTGGTGCAGCTGAGGATGTCGTGCCCGGCAGTCTCGCAGATCTCGCACCAGAGAGTACTATTCTCGGTTGCGGTCGAGTAGGCGTCGCTCTCGGGCATCGTGTCCAGGGTCGCGACCCTGTTGTGGTGCGACTTGCGGCCCTCGGGCGACCGCGGCTCGAGCTGGTCGCGGGCGAGGATCACGGTCCCGCGGGAGTCGCGGAACGAGGATCGGTCACCGCTGGTGATGGTCATCGAGCTGGTGCGCTGTGGGTAGATGCTGTGGTTGCCGCTGCCCTTCCGAAGCTGGTCCATCTCCCGCTCCAACTCCTCCTCCCTGGTATTCTTAGTATTCAGGAGAGCCCGCAGCTCGGCGACTTCGCGCTCCAGCCTCTCCCTGGCCATCCGGTCGCCAAGGGATTCGTTCTTCCGATGGGCCCTGAACGGGGCAGAGCCCATCGTCGGTGTCTTGTCAGGGGATTCCGCGGGCAGACCGGGCACGGAGTCTCGGCTCAGGGAGTGGATGATAGCCTTGAGACCCCTAATCTCGTCCTCCTTTTGCTCGAGCTCCTTCGAGCTTGATGCTCTGCCCCCGTTGACCGCACCCCCGTTGCCGTTGCCGATAGTGGCGGCCTTCTCGCGTTCTCGCCGAAGCTCCGACCGTGTCCTCTCGACTTCACCCCTGAGGAACTCGACCTCACCGCGGGCCTCGGCCTCGCCCCGCCTGGCGTCCTCCAGGCCCTCCTCGAGCTCCTGCACGAGCTCCTCCAGCTGCTTAAGCTGCTTGGCCACGGCGTTGACGTCAGATGTCCGCTCCTGGTAGTCGTGCAGCTCCTGCATTACCTCCTCGAGTTTCTTCTCGTACACCCTCTCCGTCTCAGTGCTGGCCAGCTCCAAGGTATCGATAGTGCTCCTGAAGTCGGCCCTGTGTGCGTCGAACTCTGCAGTGAGCATGGCGATCTTTTCGTTCTTCTCCCTAAGCAAGGCCCGAAGGTGCACTGAGTCCTTGTCGTCTAGGCTGCCTCGCCTTGTAGGCGGACCATCTGGGTTCTCGATCAGCATCTGAAGCTCAGTCAGACTGCTCTCCATCTCGGCCAGAGTTTGCGCCTGGTCCTTCAGCTGACGGTCGCGGTCCTCAAGCTGGGCGCGCAGCCGTTCGACCTCGTCACTGTGGCCGCCGTGGCCGTTGGCACGCGATCCCGGGCGCAGCTTCGCGTTGAACGACGACACAGAGCCGACACTGCCGTTCGTCTTGGTCCTCTTGAGGCCCACCGGAGTCGTCTCGTCATCCGTGAAGCCATTTGAGCTGCCGCCCAGGGCTGAAGCACTCCGTGGCCCGATGCTAGCCTTCCGCTCAGTTGGCCTCAGCCCTCGCTTGCTGGGGTCGCCGGCAGTGCCGCGAACGCTCTGCGAGAACTTGTTGGTCGTCGGGCTCCCGTACCTAGACGGGACCTTGGTGGCTGGCGTCGCGATCGACTGCCTGGGGCCGGGTGTCATCTGGAGACGGCGCACAGGAGAGTCCGGCCGCGGAAGAGATGTTCTAGGTCTCTTGAAGCCGGGGCTCGGTGCGCGACCGGGGCCTATGGACTGGCTGAATTTGGGTATCGAAGGTGTGGGAGGAGTGTAATTGGTGGAGTTTTGGTTCCCAACCTTCAATCCCGAGGCGGCGGTTGTTGGCGTTAGCGGGAACGAGCTTGCGGATGTTGGCGGCGAGTCCCGTTTTACTGCCTTGGATAGGGGCAGAAAGATTCCAGCGCCCGCATTTGAAGTCGTGAAGTAGGAGACCCTGTTGGAATAATAACAGAAAAGAGAGGTCAGCCGGTTACGAACTTGATGTAATCAAGACAATGTTTGCGATTCATGGCCAGAAATGTCTCGCGCCTTTTCTACCGACTCAACAAGCGGTGAAGACGAGGCCAAAGCAGCGAGAGATTGAAAGCAGAAGAAGAAAAAAAAAGGTAAGAGGGGACGCACCCGTCAACATCGCCGTTGTTCTTCCCGCGCGATGCGAAGTCGTGGTGCAGCTCAACGCCGGCAAAAATACCCTTGCGCCCCTGTACGGGGCCGACAAAGCGGACGGTGCCGTACATGCTGCCCGGGACGTCCACGGTGTCGCCAATAGCGACAGAATCGTCGGCGGCGGCAGAGCCGGCTCCTCTGGGGGTGAGTGGTGGCATCCTGGATGATGAGGCTGGCTCGTTTAGCACACTGTCGAGGGCGTAGGATTCGGTATCATCGGGGATCGAGGCCAGCGAGTTGGACGTGAGCGCCTGGAAGGAAGCTTTCCGCGACAGTCCTGGGGGCGCAAGTCGCGAGTGTGCCGAGTAGAGAGAGTTCAGGTTTGGCGTCGAGGCTGATGCCAGGTTGCCGAGGCCGGAAGACCGGTTGCGGGGCGCGCGAGAGAGCGTCCTGGGCGCCGTCAACTGTTGGTGATGATGAGAGGAAGTAAGGGGAGAGGTAATGGCCGTCGCGGTGAAGGTTGCCATCTTTGCTGCGTTTGGTCTGGTGCCCCCAGTGACCCTGGCCGCTGTCTCATTTGTTTACACACCCCACTCACACACACCGAAAAAAAAACCTGGCACCCAGCCGTAATTACCACTAAAACCACACAGGTGGCCCGCTCCCCCAATCGAATGCGCTGGGTGGGTGTCAAAGTGTGCACCAAGTTCCTGCAACCAGACCTTGCACTGACCCGGCCTCGTCTCTGGGCCACTCACTGGCCGGCTTGTCCCTGAGTTCGAGACGATGTCCTCTGTTGGGGCCTCTGTTTTCGGCCGCCGTCAATCTGCGTCCGGGCCGGCTTCGCTAGCCACCGCTAGCCGGTACCTTGACCCCTAAGTTTTCCCAAGGCAACAAGCTCGCCTTTGCACTCCTTTTTTTGATTGACTAATGGGCCCGACCGCCGCCAGGACACACACGGTTCTGGCGCAATTGAGCCTCACCAGTTAATGCAATGACGACAATAGCAGATGCCCGCCGCAAGGGGGATCCCAGAGCCCAGAGGGCTGCAAATGGCCAGACCGTCACAGGATATGCAGCTATGGGGCTAACCTGTAGCGTTCTTGTTTTGGGGGGTTCGATGTCTTTGTTGGAAGCGTGAGAATAAACGAATAAAGGATGGATGGGATGTCTCGTCTGTCAATGCCGTTTCGGCTTTCGCTTCCACTTCCGCCTCGGCTTCGTTGTGCTTCCCTCCCTGGTTTCGGGAACAGCTGCTTCAGATGCCCGAGCCAGGCCGCGAACCTGCTACCGTGGATTTGTATAACTGGGTTCTGTATGACGATGCAGAGCGAGAGGGATTATCCTGTCTTGTTTCTTGAGTGCCCTAAATATGGTTATGGTTCACCACCAATGACGGGTAGGAATAGAGGGGGAAAACCAAGCTTATTACGTATAATAAGTAGCTTTCGCTGCCCAGGGTTTCGTGGAAGAGTATTGTGGCATGGATGAGGGAAGCATTCAGGAAAAGGAGGAGCAAGGAAAAGATATATCTGCAAGAGACATGGAAGAGACGGAAAGTAAAAAGGCAAGCCGCAAACAACCCAGGCCCTGCAGGTGCAAGCCTCTCAACTCATCAACAAAAATCCAAAATGACGGCCTGCAATATCAACCCTGACCTCCTGAGCCGTCACGTCCCTCCTGCTGCTCCCCATTCTCCCCTCCACCGCTTCCCTTCTCCGCCTCTTTGCCTCAGCCAGATACCACGAATCAGAAAGCACGAAAGGTGGTAAAAGTGGGGTGATTGTAAACAATGACCCATTGCCATCAACTACCTACGCAGAACTGATTACGGATTATGGGATTGACAGCGTGTTCCTGCCGGTACGCGTAGTTCAATAGGGCCAATCAAGCATGTGGCTCTCAGCTTCTCCTCCCATGTCTCCTTTTCTCATTGGGGGATACAATGATGGAACGGTTCTGTTTTCATTCTTATTCGTGATTCGTCCCTTTCGACCTCCGCCTGTCAGGTTCGTCCCAACTCCCAACATGTTGCCCAAGTCTGCCCTGAAAGTCTGGGGCAGGGATGGCGGCAGCGGCGTGGGTGGACTGGCCCAGAAAACGCGCCGGGGGAGGCGGGACGGGATGTTCGATACTGCCATGCAGGTACGTACCAAAGGTACTTACTCTGTAAAGTTCCCTTTCTGAGCTCAGGTCGTACAACCAGTGTAACCGTCAGCGTATCTGTACCGCGGAGGTACTCGGGGACCTGATGTGCGCAGTACATCTATCGCGTACGGAGTACACATTGCCCTTGAGAGCACGGGGTAAAGGGAAATATTCCGTGAATCGCGAGCTCGACGCGCCGAGGTTCCCAGACTTGCAGGTTTGGCTATCAGTTTCTCCTAGTCCGTACTGTTCAACCCCATCTTGTGGGGGGCTTTGACGATCCCATTTTTTCAGGCAGTCCCACTTGGACCTGTCCACGAAGGATTTCTCTCCTTTTTGGCGTTCTGATTTCAACGCCATCTTCGTATACTCCGACGATGGATCGAGACCTTCGTCCAAACAGTCCATGGGTCTGCAAGTCCAAACCTTGTCCTTATTCCTCACGTGAAAGGGGGCTTCATCAACGTCACACGAGATCTTCACGCCCAATGTCATTACTCAGTGGGCCGGAACAGAACGCACCTTGCTCGCCTTGAAGGGCACAAAGATTACAGATCGGTAAGATCTTGACGAAATGAGGGTCCATTATCAGCTGCTATTTTCATCCTTGGCCTGGAGGTCACCCGTCAAGTCATCTCTTCTTAAACTTCCTGCTAGCGACTCCGAAGCCCCTAGTCTAGCGGACTCTACAATCATGCACGTCTGTGATGCCAACCCGTTCTTCGAGAACGCCAAGAGAAACATCACAGCGTAATATACAAGAATTGGTCACTGATAACCCATTTGGCCAGTCCCCATCGCTGATATTCCGAGCCGTGAACACAATTTAACACATGTTTTCAATGCGAGTCCCATGCCGCTGTCGATTGTATTCGATCCACCACTCCCAATAGACAACGGCAGTTGCAGGTAATCCCGGCTCAACATCCCTGGTCAGTAAGGTCCTCTTAAAGGCGAACTATACGTAACTTCATATTTCCATTACTCGCACTCACGTCCTCATGAGGGGTTATTGAGACGTATCCATCACGCGCTGGAGTCTGTCGCCCCATCGACAAGAGGGGATACATCGGGATTGGACGTGGCCCATTCGAGAAAAGAGGGTAAGAAGATGCGCTCAGGAGCCGACTGCCCCTAATCTCGGCCTCTCTCGATGATATCGCCGCGTCCGAGGGGGCGAGTGCCGTCGTTGAGAACCATCGCTTCCCTGTGTTGCCGTCGGAGCCTCTGCTCCTCAAGGCTCTGTTCCAGGACCCTGGGCGTGAACGCCTCTATCGTCCGTATCTCGCCCGCCTCATCGATGCTGTTCCTAGCCATCCTTATCGACAGGATCAGGTTGATGCGGTCCCTGTCCTCACTTCCCTCGTCCGCCTCCAGCTCCAGGTCCGCGTCGGCGCTGCTCCCGGGGGGAAGCAGGCCCGCCCGCTCGAGTGCCTCCCGCCCGCCGCGGGTGTCGTGCAGCCAGTGGCATATCTCGCTGATTCGATTGTGCCGGCGGCCCACATAAAGCGCAAAGTTCTGCTGCCTCTCCGCTTCGGTGTCGCCCCAATCCTGCTTGACGAGCCACTTCTCCACGAATCCGGCTTTGATGAGCTTCTCCGGATCGAACTTGCTCAGGAGCTGGATGATGAACATGAGGCAGAACTTCTCAGACATGTCTCGTAGGTGATAGTCGTCGTGATATGGATCGTTCAATTTCTGGGGAGGCGCAATACCAAGCGATAGCTCCAGGGACCTGACGAGCGCCGCGTGCGCCATGGGAGTATTCAAAAAATAAAGGCTATCTGTTGACACAGGTGCGGTCAGACCAAGCACACGGAATACACACATGATATACCCAAGGACGAACAAGGCTGGGAAGTGGTTTATGATGACTTGCGTTGGTCTGTGATCATGGCTAGAGTCCTCAGATTGCGCATCCTCTCGTCATAGTCTGGCCTGGTAATGCCCCAGAGGAGACGTTTGAGGGTGTCGGGGTCGTTGAGGGCTCTGTCGCAGATAATCTTGGCCGACGTCTCCCGTATAGCATAGTTATAGTGCCCAAGCAGGCTCTCCAGGGTGCTCAGTTTCAGCGAGTCTTCTGTTTCTTGCGTGATGTACTGTGTCTTGAGCTCTGGGGGCTTGATTTCGTTCTGATCCCGGATGCTCTCTAGGACGAGGCGTAATGTCGCCACGAGAACGACCACGCTCACGCCTAGACCAGTAGCGATCACCCGCCCGTCACGAGCAAATGCGAGGAGCCCCATTGTGGTGCCATCAATAAGTAGAAGATACGATCGTCGGTATTGATTGGCGTTATTTCAAGGCTGTTATTCTATCGGGAATTTCGACTGTAGATGGAGGAATGACCATGATGTTGATGTTGAGATGTCCGACGAACATGGGAACCTAGACGTGGGATGGCGATACTTTTAACGATGTAATCCCAGTCCCAACCAAACCCGAGGTCAAGGGGTACTTTGTTCTGCCTGAGTTTTCCGCCTTTGGCGGGACACTGATAAGATAAGGTGCGATAACAAAAGGCATCAAAAAAAACTGGGAGCATCAAGACAGGGACAATCGAACTACGAGTACAGGTGACAGGCCGACTTGCTTGACGCCATCAACCATTGCATATACATCTCACCACTGCAATGGCTGGGTCGCAGTTGAAGAGGCTAAAGGCCTCTCTGCGGGAGCAGGGCATTGTGGGCCCCCAACAATCTAAAAAACAAAAGAAACAAAAGGCACAGGATGCCAAAGCTTCGAGTGAGAAGCGGTTGAAAAGGTCTGTTGCTTTGGAGGGCATCAGAGAGCAGTTCAACCCTTTTCAGTTTCATACCAATGCGAGGGGGCCCAAGTTTGACGTCACGACCAACAAGCTACCAACCTCGAGCACCGCTAGAGGGATTAAAGGCCGGCCTGGTGTTTCCAAGGCCGTCGGCGAAGAGAGGGTGAGCAACCGCTCTGGGTGCAAGGCAGCTTCAGAATGAAAGCTAACGATGTATTTAGCGCCGTCAAACTCTTCTGGTAGAGATGCAGCGCAGGAACAAAGTTGGAGGTATCCTCGATCGGCGAATCGGAGAGAATGATCCAACGATGGCACCAGAGGAGCGGGCCCTTGAGAGATTCGCAATGGAGAAGCAGCGCAGTCACAAGAAGAATTCTCTCTTCGATCTTGAGGAAAATGACTCGGACTTTGGTCTTACCCATGGCGGCAAGTCTCTGTCGTTCGACGACGAAGAACTCCGAGACGACTTCGACGCCAAGGATCTTCCTTCCGAAAACGAATCAGATCTAGACAACATCAACCCAAGTCGGCTGAAGCGCATGAGGAGGGAAGGTTCCCCAGACAAAGAGGACGAGGGTGCCGAGATGATGCCAGAAAGAAAGAAGACCAAGCAGGAGATCTACAAGGAGATCATCGAGAAGTCCAAAGCCCACAAGTACGAACGGCAGGCGGCGAAAGATGCCGATGAGGACTTGAGGGAGCAGATTGACAAGCAATTTGGAGATATTCGGCCTCTCCTGTTTACCAGGAGCGCCAAAGCATCCCAGGTTTCCGTTGCCTCGGACGGCCAGGAAAAGAATAAGCTCATCGCAGGCGTCGAAAAGGACGAGTTCGACAGGGCTTACGACGTCCGCGTCAAAAAGCTGCTGCAGGACAAGCGGGCCCAGCCGACAGAGAGAACGAAAACAGATGAGGAGAAGGCTGCAGAAGAGTCAAGCCGACTGAAAGAGCTAGAAGAGAAGCGCTTGAGGCGCATGAGAGGAGAGGCTGAGAGCAGCGATGAAGAAGGCGAAGAGGAAGAGGCGGAGGAAGACGGGGATGTTAGTGAGAACGATCTCAGGTTGGCTGATGTGACTGTCGAGGATACATTGCGTGCTTTCAACGGACAAGAGGACGAAGATGACGAGTTTCAACTTGGAAAAGGGATCAAGATGCGGCCAACTGCCACGGAGCTCGGCTTCGACGACGAGGATGACTTTATCATCGACGATGATCTGGTTACCAGCGGGTCGGACTTAGACCTAGATGAGAACGAGGACGAGGATGGTTCTTCCTCTGATGGCAGCGACGATGGGGGCTCCGACTCTGAGGATGAGTTCACAAAGGGCTTGCTAACCGAGACAGAGAGCAAGAATCCGGAATTCGCAGCTCCCATCAAATCTCAGGGTGGCGGTGACGATGATGGCGTTCCGTATACCTTCCCTTGCCCGCAGTCGCACGCCGAGCTGCTGGGAGTTACTAAGGGGCTGCCGACATCGAAGCTCACCACCGTTATCCAGAGGATCCGGGCCCTCTATCACCCAAAGTTGGATAGCAAGAACAAGGAGCGACTGGGCAACTTTTCCAGGGCGTTGGTGCAGCATATCGCCCACCTTGGCAATTCTTCAGGAACAATCCCCTATTCGGCACTGGAGGGCCTCATTCGGCACGTCCACTCCCTCGCAAAGACTTTTCCGGTGGAAATTTCGAGGGAATTCCGGTCTCACATCCAAACCATGGAGAACCAGCGGCCGCTGGCGCTGGTGAAGGGTGATCTGTTCATGCTGACCGCGATTGGGTCTGTTTTCCCAACCTCGGACAACTTCCACCGGGTCGTGACGCCGGCAATGTTGTCTATAGCGAGGTTCTTAGGCCAGACTATCCCACGAAGGCTCGCGGATTATGCCACGGGGATGTACCTGACAATACTGGCATTGCAGCACCAGGCCCTGTCGAAGCGTTATGTGCCCGAGCTGATGAACTTCACTCTCAACACCCTCTGTGCGCTAGCCCCAGTCGAGTGCCAGGGGAAGCTTGGGTTCTTCCCCATTCACAATCCGACTTCGGGCACGAGGATCAGGGATAGCCATGGAGTGGCGACACGGAAGCTTGACTGCAGCGACTGTGATTCACTTGACAATAGGGCAAGCGGTGCGTCGGGCTCCGTCAAGGTGGCCATTCTGAGCACTGCGGTCAAGGTCCTCTCGGCAGCGGCGGACTCGTGGACAGGGAAGCCCGCATTCTACGAGACGTTCGAGCCGGCCTCCAAAGTCCTCCAACATCTGTGCTCGAAGCAGTGTAGCAGCCACCTCCCCGCGGCCTTGGCCAAGGAGGCGGAGCGGACCCTGAACTACATCCAGACGATGCTCCGCTCCGCAAGGCTCTCCCGCCGCACGCTGGAGCTGCACCACCACCGGCCGCTCGCGATCCGGACGTACATCCCCAAGTTCGAGGAGACGTTCGACCCAGACAAGCACTACGACCCAGACAGGGAGCGGGCGGAGCTGGCGAAGCTGAAGGCGGAGCACAAGAAGGAGCGCAAGGGCGCGATGAGGGAGTTGCGGAAGGATGCCAACTTCATGGCGAGGGAGAGGCTTCAGCAGAAGAAGGCGAAGGACGAGGCGTACGAGAAGAAGTTCAAGAGGCTGGTGGCCGAGATCCAGAGCGAGGAGGGCCGCGAGGCGAACGCTTACGAACGAGAGAAAGAGCTGAGGAAGAGGATGAGGAAGAAGTGAGTGGGTGTTTTTTTGAGTTTGTAGGTAGAGAAGGATAGTGAGGCGAAGAAGGCAAAGTCTAGCGTGGGCCAGCCCTGTTGTTGGTCTAGCTCATTAGTGTTCATTGTGCGAAATGCAACAGCTAGATGCCGTCTTAGTGCAGACCACGAAAGTGAAAAATCAAATCTATAGGATATCATCTCTTTGTTTTCCATTTCTCCTCATACCGCCGCCGCCGCCGTGATTTGGAACACCAATTCCCCCTTCCCTTCCTCCGCCTCCCCCTTGCGCCAAACGAGATGCAACACCCGGGTCCGAACCCCAAACTCGAACTTGTCCGTCTCGCTCACCTCCCGAAACCCTGCCTCGGTGTAGAGCCTGACCGCGGGGACGAGTGACCTGATGGTGTAGAGGTGCACTTCGTCAAACCCGATCCGCCGAACGAACTCCATGGCGGCGCCGAGCAACCTCCTCCCGGCCCCGGAGCCGCGGACCCCGTCGTCGACGATGAAGGCGCGGAGGTGGGCCACCTTCCCTGGCTGGCCGAGGTCCTCGCCGTCGATGAAGATGGTCCCTACGATGCGCTCTTCTCCCCCTTCCCCTTCCTGCCCATGGGAGGGCGGAGGGATGGTCTGCACGGCCGTCCAGGCCTGGTTGACGGGCCTGTCCAGCCGCGACAGCAGGTCGCCCAGCCCGCTCGCGAGCTCGGCCTCGAAGCTGCGGCCCCAGCCGAAGGGCGGCCTGCAGTAGAAGCGCGTGTGCATCTCCAGCGTGCGGGCCAGGATGCCCGGGCGGTAGCCAGGCACGATCTCGACGACGGGCCTGCCCTGCGGTGGCGGGGGGCCGGGTTTGGCATCCGTCGCCGGTGCCGGAGGAGCGATAGCGGCAGCGGCGGTCTGGCCGGCCCGACGGCCCTGCTGGGGCTGCTGCTGCATCCTCAGCGCCTGCAGCGCGGTCGCGTACAGCTGCAGCCCGCCCATGATGGTCTCAACGGCCGTGGGCGTGTAGGCAGCGAGCGCGCCCTGGACCTGCTCCGCGGCGAAGTTGTTCACGGCGCGGAGGATGTCCCTCCCATTTGCGGTCACGGAGAAGACGGCCTTGTCCTCGTCGCCCTCCTCCCCCGCGACGTGAACAGCATCATCATCATCAGCATCATCAGTCAGGATGGCGATGTCCCCAGCCACCATGAGCTCGCCCAGCGCCCGGGCCAGCTCCGGCTCCCCGACCGCCAGGGCGGCGCGGAGGGCGGGCGCGGTGCGGACGTCGTTCTCGCCTATCTCGTATAGGCAGTGCACCGCCGCGTGCGAGAGGGTCGTGTTGGCCAGGGTCGGGCGGAGGAACCCCCACTCCCGGACGAGCTGGCGGGATGCGGTTCGGATGGTCGGCGTGGCGGCGAGTGTGGTTGCCATTGCGGCGGGGTGGCATGGGCGGGTGGGTGCTCGTTTACGGTTACTACTGTCACCGGCTCACTCACAACTACCCCCTGAGTGAGATTGGAGGGAGGATGAATGGATTGAAGATTGTGCAAAGTTGTCACTTCTCTATCCATCAGTTTCGCGGCCAACTTTACCCTCGGGCGAGGAGGAGAGATGGGTGATTGTGTAGCTGTGCCGTCTTTTCTTCATCGCAAAACCCCTCCCCTCTTGGACTGCAGATATGCTATGCAAGTTGAGTCACACTTTATCTTCCATGTCAAAGCCGCGCCTTTCCCCTCTCAATCCTGCCGATTGCCGTCCTCTCAGACAGAAGGTACAGACTCGGGGCAGAACCAGAGTTAAGATTGCAACATATTGACCTGAGAAACCGTTCGAAAAACTTTCACATCAAATCGGTGTTTGATTGTTTGACTGTTATTTCCTTCTGCGGATAGCAAGCTTGTCTGGTCGATCCAAGCTTAGGTATTGGGAGTTCGGGACAGATATCTACTATGGATTATTGATGCGACACAACCCGCACGGTCCCGTTTCCTACTGCGTTGGTAGGCTCTCTGTAAGAGTAGTCTTCCAGAAGGTGACTAAAACCAAGAGGGAGACGTCAGGCGTCGAGGAGGCGATGCATACCTAATCCGGAAAATAAGCTCGCCTCGCTTTTAGATGGCGAGCTAAACTGAGGCATCGGCGCATGAAGCCAGAGAGTCTCAGCTCCTGTAGTGTACTGCGGTGAGAGAACGGACCGGCGGGGGGACCCATCTTGCCGATACCGTCCCGATGCCTGTGGGAAAGGAAAACTTAGCCTCGAACTCCGGGTCCGTCTGTCCGTAAGCTCAAACCAACCAACCTTAGAATCATCAGCCCGCCGCAAACCCGATCCGCGCCACGTCTACCAGTGGACTAGACGGGATGACCCAAGAGGAGGGCTGCGCAACGGTCAATCAATCAAGCTAGTAGGCAAACAAATTCTACTAGCTGATTCCCAGATGTGGACTATTGCCCGATTTGGCGAAATGCCGCAGCTGCGACTGGTGGACAGTCCTCAGGACTGGAGCAGCGACGGAACCGGTCCAACGGGTTAGGCCTGAACTCCGGCCAAGAGAGCCTTGCTCATGGCTATTCCCAATCTATAGCAATACACTTGGCACTTGTAGAGCCTCGACGGCCAACTACCATCCGAGTATTACTAAAGGCGTAGCAGGTAGGTACTGACCTCTATGTAACTTCGAAGGTACGAGGCAGGTAGCAAGGTAGGAGGTAGGCAGGCATGGGTAACCACGGAATGCGCAATCACCCTTCTCTTCAGCCGTCATACTCTCTTTTTCACTCCATTTCAGGCACAACAGGCTGCACCTGGACTGCGTAGATAATAAATACTTGCTTGTGGGCATTCAAATGCTCGGAGATTTCTTTGTCCCTGGATCCGATCGGTGATTGGGTACTGCTGGCCTCGTAGGCATTCGTCGTTTGAGACATTGAGCGGCAAGAAACAACTCCACACTTTGTATATCCTCCTTGAAACCCCCGCAGGTTCTGCCCATATTGATGTCTCTCAGTCTCAGCTCCTGTCCCATCACCCACGACGCGATTTCCCCTTCTCGCATCATTCCAACCAACTGAACTTACGAGTGCGCACTAGCTGCTCAGCTTTGTATTTTTATCTCATATCTCATATCACACAAGCTGTGCTTTGTGTCAGTTCTTGAAACCAGCACGTAGCTCCTCCCGTGCCGCACATCCGCGGCTTGAAGAGCCCGACCCCCCCCTCCATCCCCAAAGGGACCAGAGAATCTCAAAGCCCCCAATTTATACCATCTGGGGAAGGCCATCCACCTGTTTCGACGAATCGCCCCTCAGTGACAAGCCAGCCAGACCAACAGCTACACGATCCCCTAAGTATCATATAAGAGGGAGAAAAAGGAAAGGCGAAAGGGACAAAGAAGAAAACCCCCCAAAAATAAGGTTAAAAATTCAAGCCTCCTCTCTCCCTTGGAGAAGAAAGAAAAGAAGAAGAAAGATCACAACTTCTGCCCATCATGGCGCGACTACCCTGGATGGAGATGACCCTCACTTCCCTGGTGGCTGCTTTTCTGCTCACCTCGCGCAGGGGCCAGTGGTCAACTTTACAATTCATTGGGTTCTTCTACGCAGGCTGGGCTGCCCAATTCGCGATATGGGCTCTGTGGGCGACACAGCTCTATCCAAAGTTATTCTCGCCGCTTCGTCACCTGCCGGAACCCAAGGGCAACTCTTTCTTCAACGGCCAGTTCCGTAGGATCTCCGCAGAGACCAGCGGCGTGCCTCAGATAGACTGGTGCGTATATGCATACCCAAATCATCATGTCATTCTTGCAGAACACACGCTATCTCCCAACTCGTTCTGCCCCTCTTCTCTTTTCTCTTTTGTATTTTTTTGAGAAAAGAATAATTCTTTAATTTCAATTTTAATTTTTTACTTCCCAACGGAACCTGTGACTTACACGTGGCTCGTCCTCCAGGCTCAACAACATCCCCAATGACGGTGTGATCCGCTACAGGGGACTCCTCAACCAGGAACGGGTCATCCCGACCAACCCCAAGGCCCTGGCCGAGGTTCTCGTCACCAAGAACTACGACTTTCAGAAGCCATACCAGATCCGTCACACCATCGGCCGGGTCCTGGGCGTCGGGATCCTGCTGGCCGAGGGCGACGAGCACAAGGCCCAGCGCCGCAGCCTGGCCCCCGCCTTCGCCTTCAGGCACATCAAGAACCTGTACCCCATCTTCTGGGAGAAGTCCCGGGAGGTCGTCCGCGCCATGACGGCGGAGGTGCTGCTCGGCGCGGCCAAGGAGCAGGAGGACCAGCAGCAAGAGGACCAGCAGCAGCCGGCGCCTCTACCGCACGACGACGAGGGCGACAAGACCAGGCGCAAGGACACGGCCGTGATGGAGGTCGGCAGCTGGGCCTCGCGCGCGACGCTCGACATCATCGGCCTGGCCGGCCTCGGGCACGACTTCGGCGCGATCCAGGACCCCAATTCGGAGCTGATCCAGATCTACACGCAGCTCTTCCACCCGTCCCGTCAGTCCAGGCTTCTGGGCCTGCTTGGCCAGTTCATACCCGGATGGCTGCTCGAGCGCCTGCCGATCCCGCGCAACCACGACATCCATGCCGCGGCGGGCGTCATCCGGGCGACGTGCCGGAGCCTCATCGAGGGGAAGAAGGAGAAGATGAAGCTCGCCGCCGCTGCTGCTGCTGCATCGGCAGGGAAAGGGCCGAAGGGGGATGTGGAGAAGGGCGATGCCACCATCGTCGGCGGCGGCCAGGAAGACGCCGACATCCTCTCCGTCGCCCTCCGCAGCGGCGGCTTCACGGACGACAACCTCGCCGACCAGCTCATGACCTTCCTGGCCGCGGGCCACGAGACGACGGCCTCGTCCATGACATGGGCCATCTACATGCTCTGCCTGCACCCGGAGATGCAATCGCGGCTGCGGGAGGAGGTCCGGGCGCGGCTCCCCTCACCGGACGCAGAGCCTGCCGCCGGGGTCTCGAGCGCCGACGTGGACGCCATGCCCTACCTCAACGCTGTGTGCAGCGAGGTGCTGCGCTACTACGGACCCGTGCCCGTGACCTTCCGGGAGGCGGCCAGGGACACGTCGATCCAGGGCCACTTCGTCCCCAAGGGCACCAGGGTCGTCATCTGCCCCTGGGCGGCGAACAAGTCCGAGGCCATGTGGGGTCCGGGCGCGGACAGGTTTGACCCGGAGAGGTGGCTGAGGGGCGGCGCCTCGGGGGGCGCGTCGAGCAACTACGCCTTCATGACGTTCCTGCACGGGCCCCGGAGCTGCATCGGCTCCGGGTTCGCGAGGGCCGAGTTCGCCTGCCTGCTGGCCGCCTGGGTCGGGAGGTTCGAGTTCAGACTCAGGGACGAGGAGGAGATGGACGAGAAGAACGTGGTCATCAAGGGTGGTATCACTGCCCGCCCGGCGAAGGGGATGCACGTCTATGCTAAGGTCCTGGAGGGTTGGTGAGGTAATGGAAGGGAAGGGATGGGATGGGATTGGTGGGCTGGGAGCATTATTGTTGACTCGTTCTCTGGGTGTTCTTTCCGCTCTTCTGTTACATAATAGCAGCGACAACAAGAAGGGTGGGGTTTATGTTGATCGAAGAAGAACAGAAGGACTGGTTGGCACTGGGATTATAGCCTACTCCTTCACCACAACCGACATCCACATATATAATTCACCATGTAGACTTTAGGAAGGGAGGAGACACCGTCCATCTATAGTTTCGTATCTATTCTAATACAAGCAAGTCTGTGTAAGTGGTCTGGTTAGCAGTTGGCTGAGACTCTTAGGGCTAGCTTTAATATTAACCTCTAGAGCTAGAGGGATAGCGGCCCCCTCATCCTAATGGTCAGAAGGGGGAAGGGGCCCCAACCAGAGACATTGAGGGCTATTGACTGCCTACCCTACCTAGGGAGCCTGTCTGTCGCCCTACTACTAAGCGGCACATCCATATCGAGTCTCTATGGGACACTCCATTAACTGAGAAAACCCTATGGCCCACGGCATGGTTATGCCTCTGAGCCTCTGAGTCTCCGCGAGCAATGTAGTCCGCTGGCATGCTAATGCAGCCGTGCCGCAACGTGCTCGTCGTTTGTCCAGCAGCGGACTGGTTGCGAGCCCCTCGCCGCAAGTACACCATCTGATGAAACTAGCACAACCTCGCTCCTACATGATACCGAGCAAGAAAAGCCTCTCGGTTCTTGTGAAGAAGGGAGGGCCCAGATACGATCTCTTTGTCCCTCGGTTTTCTATTTAGCACAGCGATGCCGAACAGCGAAGAGAAGGCGGCTTCCCAGACCCTGTTGGATCCTCAACATTGTTTTTTGGTGGGGTTTTTTTATAGAACCGCCCAAACAATCATCCGTCTTGCTCCCTTCCCGCCCTCTCACCGTCCGCGCACCGAGACGGGCAGCAGCCGTGGACCATCGTATTGGCTTATGGGCGACCTGCAAGACCGTAGCCGAGGTGTCAAAGTAGCACGGCATCACGGCAGAAAGACGGGACAGGGAAGGTCTACCAGCTGCCAACACCGTAGACAGCATACCGACGCTGGTCTCCCGCTTTGACGGGTGCAATCGATAGTCGCCCGGCCTGCCGTCCCGTTTTTCTTCATTTCTTTCTTGAGTCCCTTCCTTCATTACCGCGATTTGCGGTCGTTCATACTTCACACTCTGAGAGAAGCATTGAATAGCGGTCGCAAGCTCGGATACTTTTTGGTACGGATCATATCCGAGATGTATGTTCAAGGGGATAAGGGAAAGGGGAGAGAAACGATTAAGCGGGAGTCCGTGCTGAAACGAAAAGGTGACGGTGTTGAAACTTGAAACATTTCGCCAAAATACCATCCTTGGACAAGAGCAGGGCAAGGAAGTGAATGCGGCACGACTCGTCAGTGGTCGGACACCCTCTGCTAAAGCGGGAGATCCCTGGCCGCGGCAGCATTACGTGCAGCTCACTATTGGGGATCCGTGCGCTTGCTCTAGGGAGCACCCTACCAAGGGAGTTTCCCTGCTCCCCTCAATGATTCACCGACAAAGTGTAGCCCGGGACATAATAAACGGCACCCTCACCAACGAGTAGGTATTTCAGGTAGGAGGTAATGCACCATGTGAGGGGCCAAAAGGAGGTCAACCCCAAATGATACATGGCATAATAATGGGCTTTGAGAAGGATTATATAAATGTAAAGGATAAGGATATTGTAGACCGAACCTGAGGCCAGATAGGAGCACGTATCTACAGACATAGTGCGTAGTCTAAATGGTCCTAGTCAGCAAGCGTGTCGTCGATTTTGTCTTGCGTTTATGCAAGGGGAGGGATTGCGATGGGATGGAGGGAGGAATGGAGGGGGAAGGAGAGTTCGCGCGGGCGGCAATCCTTATCCACCCCCACATCTGTCGGGATCCCTAATTCGTCCAAGGGTTCGCTGTCACAACGTTTCCAACATTCCGTTACTTACGACCCTGATCCCTACCAACGGAAGAGAGGTCATCTCTGTAGGCCAATCTGCCCTTGTAGTAGTAAGAATGAAAGTCACTCGCAGCCCGCTCATAATGTGGACGGGTTCAGGTTTTGGTAATAAGAGAGACGGTTGAGGAGGGCTCTGCCGACTCTTGTCGGCCCCCCTTAGCCGAGGCAGGACTCGCACTCAGTGTAAGTGGGGTGCATTGAGCTGAGTTGATCTGGTCTCAGTCTTCCGCTGAGATGGAAGGGAGGTTTTCCTTTTGTTCATCCCTTGAGACATGCTTATGCATGTCATCGAGACAAAATCAAGGAGAGAGTTCGATAGTACAGTTAGGGCAAGCCTACTGCCGAGACATTGTCGATAGAGGGCCTCAAGCGGGCCCAGCTGTCGGAGTGACTAGAGAGGAGCTGATCTGCTGGGTATGAGACGAAATGGTAGGGTGCAATGAGAAATATGAGAGTTCGATGGAAACCGATGGATTAAACACGGCATTGCTCTTCGTAATTCTGAGCTCTATAGAGAGGAAGTATCCTCCTCAGGAGGATGCGAGGTATCTGAAGACTAACGCCGGAAAACGGGGGCTGCAAGCCCAGCCGTGAGATATGGAAATGATGTGAATGGGCTCCCCACAGGCCCCAAGCCCCAAGCGCCGGAAAGAAATACCGTCCCAGTAGGGTCAGCGATGTGATGTGAGAAGAAAATGAGAAAAGACAGTTAGTAGTACAATGTCATAATATTACAATCAGTTTGAGGGAAGAAGAAAAAAGAAAAAGAAAAGAAAAAGAAGAAAGAGGTAAGAGAAAACCCGCGAGGATACGATCACCTCCAAGTCCCATGTATCCTCCCCCTCCTCGCGCCTCTCCCACTAGCACCACCGCCACCACCACCGGCCCTCAGCCCGATGTCCCCATGCAGGACCAGGCTCTTCCACCTCCTGCCGAGGCTCGAGGACCGCGCCTTGCCGAGGCTGCGCGCGCAGTCCTGCCACTCCTCCTTGCTCAGCCGCAGCTTCTCGAGCACCAGCTCCACCAGCATTCGGTCCTCCTCCGTGCTCCACGCCTCCCCGTCCGCCTCCACCTCCACATCGGTGCCCGGCGCCCCGCCGGCGTCCGCCGGCACGCCGTCCGCGTGCAGCGTGTGGAAGTCGGACCGCTCCAGGCCGAGGGGCAGGATGGCCGGCGCGATCCGCGCCCGCTTCGGGGTGTGCGGCCGGTCGTCCGGGCTGTCCTGTTGTGGTTGTTGTGACTGCTGTTGTCGTCGCTCCTGCTGTCTCTGCCGCGTGTCCTGCCACGACGACGCCGTCGAGATGTGCGGCGATGGTGCGAGCGCCGCGGCCGCGCGGAGGCCATTCTCGGGCTCTAGGTCGCTGTCCTCGGAGTCGTCGTTATCGTCCCCGCGGCCCACGTTGTCGTCGAGCCCCCTGCGCCGCTTGTTCGCGCCGCGCGGAGGCGGCGGCGGCGGCAAGGCGCGCTTGATGACTTTCTTGCGCGCGATCACGGGGGCGAGGTGGTGCTCCGAGCTGCTGCCTGCGCCGGCCAGCTCCGGCTCGGCGGCGGGCTTGCGCGAGCGCAGGCGGAGCTTGAGCGGCGAGGGCGCATGGGCGAGCGGAGGTGTCGGGAGTTGCTGTTGCTGTTGCTGTTGCTGTTGCTGTTGCTGTTGTTGATGTTGATGTTGGCCGTATGAAGTCGACGGCGGGGTGATGAGCGCATCAGATGGCGCCAGCTGGGGAGACGACGCGGGACCGGCCAGGAGCGATTGGAGGCTGCGGCATGTCGTGAAGAGGTTTCCGAGCGCGTTCTGGGTGGTGAGCTGTGGTGGGCTGGCGGGAGGCGATGCGAAGAGCGAGGACTGGAGGTGGGTGAGAGGCGGTCGTTGCGACTGGTCGCAAGAGACTGAAGACGGGAGAAGCATCTTGTTTGGATTCGTAACTTGCGCTGACGCAAGAATCGTAAAGTTGAAGACTATGAAGCTGGGGGACTGTGGAGGTGTGCTGGTCGAATACGTGTGTTGGATGGATTGCGCTTAGTGGTGTGTTCAGATTTGCGCTTTGCGCTTTGCGGTCGCAAAGTATGCTGGGAGTGAAGCGCAATCAAGAGAGATTGCCTCTGCGCAACACACCCAGCAAGCCTCTGTTAAAGTGGTCGAATATAGAATTGGGGTGGACTTTGTTTTTGGACTGAGCTTGGTGGGTTTGGAGTGATTGGGACGGGTTTGTGAAGAACTGAGAAGCCTGGAGTGCGACAAAGAGAAGGTTGGGATGGGGGGGGGTTTCGGTTGGGAATGGAGATGGGGGAAGAGGGAATAATGCGCCTAATAAGAAGGGGCCCCGTCCCTGCCCGGTTCGACCGCAAGGTGAAGTGACAATGACTGACATCCGTCAGAGATGCAGGGTCGGTTTGCTGCAACCTGCGAAAAAGTGGACCACATGATGCGGATTTTATTAGTGCAAAGATGAAGTGGGACGAGCCTCTCTCGTTCAGCATCCAGCTCTGACCGCCCACCTGCGACAGTGTGCGATATCTGCACTAATTATCACGGTTAAGGTTACTTGTACAGTTCTGGGTCGGGGTGCGGGCTAGACCGTTCTGAGCAAGCATCATCTGAATGACCTCCCGTTTTGAACCCATTCAATTGCCCGGTGTCCCTCAGTACCTAGGTAGGTAGTAAGACAGAGTGGAAGAGACACAGGACTCTCAGACCTTCACAGGGACAGAGTGCTCTCACTGAACAAAAGGGCTGTGGAATTGGATTCAACAACATGCGCAGGTACTCGTCTCCTGCATACTCAGTCTACATCGTCCACATTGCGCTTCGTCTTGCTTGCCTCCTCCTTACCGCGTACCTAGTACCTACTATGTAGGGATGTACTAGGAGTAGAGGTACGCCGTACACACTGACCGCCCGGTGTCCAAGCACTTGAAAGTCAATCAACTTGACCACAAGTGACACCCGCCTGCCCTCTTGTCACTCTGGCCTCCCCAGAGTCGTAAAAGTGACAAAAGGGGAGCTCGAGCCTGTTCCTGAGCCTGAAAGGGACTGGCCACTGCCACTCATTTCCCGTTTTCTCCAACGAATTTCTAAGCCCCAGGAACGCACGTCCGCGAGGAAGACTTTCACCACGGGCGCACCCACCGGACCGGTCCAGAGCCTCTCACCTAGCCCACGATTTGCCTTCAGGTTTGATTAGTTCCCTGCGCTACTAGTAAAGCGCGCCAAAAAGGGAATACAGATCTTTCCTCCCAAGCACCCCTTTGGAACCCTTTTTGGACCCTTTGGATCCTTTAGAGGAGGGAGGAGGGAGGAGAGAGGAGCTAAGTAAGGATCGGCTTTGGACGGCGCAGGAGTGCCGAACCATTCACACTGATGGTCATGAATAGTGCCCCCGGGGGAGAAACAATGCCCTTTGATGAGTTATTCATACCTTCTGCCCACCCTCAGTGAAGGGCTGGGTGATGTAGCTGGTACGTACCCAATTTCACTTCGTCTCGGTCGGAAAGGCCGCAGTCTCGGGGTGAATCGGGGGTTTTTGCGCTGGAGGACAGCTTGGGCTGGGAGCCTGGGACAGAGTTGACTGACGGCTCGGCAGGTTCGGAGACCGGCAAATAAGGGAGGTTAAAAACAGGCTGCCAATATACCATATATGCCACCCCGATAATCTGCGGTAAGCCTGGTTAGAGTTGCCTGCTTCTCGCTCCCGGAACAGCAGCAATCAATAGCTTAATTCTCGACGCCCCTCCCCAAGGCTCCCTCCGTTATTCAACCTTTATTTTCATAGGCTCTGGCCATGAACGCCACGGGCGGACAAGGAAGAAAGACTGGAATTCGGGACTGAGCTCTCAGGCTGGTGATATCCTTGGGGCCAGTTTTCCCAGGTCTCATGATCCCACTAATTAGATCTACCACTTTCCTGCTAATCTGCCGTGACCTCACTTCATTCACTTGCTTTCACTCCGTGCTGATATCATCTAATCTCGACTCTGGGCTTGTTGCCCGAACTTTGTGCGATTCTTTTATTTTATTTTATGAACGCATCGCCTTTGGGCAAGTGAGGACCTCCGAGGTGTGGTCCCCAGGTCTTGCCGCTTCTACGCCTGGGAGGTATCATGTCTCTCCCCTGTATTTCCCTCAATCGCGCATTGCCTTAGTGAGACCCTATTGCGACCCTCCTGGTTCAGAGGGAACCCTTCTGTCAATAATGATGCCTCTTCCCTCACGTTGTGTCGGGTGTGGGTGGTGTGGGGGGAGAGACAGACACTGGTCATGCAGGCAGATATCATATCTTTTTTTCTCGGGTGAGAACAATGGAAAGAGGGACGGCGAGGAGGGGGAGTGGAGGATGGGAGGGAGCGGCGGAGGTGGCTGTCTGTACTAGGCATGCTAATACCTACCTAGGTATGCATAGTTGATCGGCTATCGATAGAAATCGGGGGGAAAAGTTGCCAATGGCGAGGGGGGAAATGAACCCCGTTGCATCTCAACGGTGGTGCTGCATCATCCCCCTCACGTTCTCTTGTCGAATATGAAGATGGATGCGCCGCTAAGAGGGCCATTCAGATATGGAGGGTATCCCACACGCTACTCGTCTGCCCTCCTCCAGGCCTCCTGCGCGCATCGTCCTTATCTCGCGCCCACATTCGGTCTGCAAGATAAAGTGCCTCAACTGCAAGTCATCTGGTGCTGCAGGAGCAGATTGCAACGTCTTTTGCCGCCGTTCATTTATCAAGTCCCAGAATTTCCCGGTTGACGAAGGGGGGAGTCACGAAAAGAAAGGTCATGGGACACAGACGGGGTGAGTTGGTGGGGCGGTGGTGCCCTGAGAAGCCAAAAAGAGGCACCTAGTGTTGAGATAGACTTGGCAGAGAGACAAGAGAAGAGAGTGATAGCGCACCAGCAGTACGGATTGCTGAGATAATTTTGGGAATTGGGACTTGGGAGTGCGCCGCCAATGCACCTTTGCATAGTTGCGGTGCTCCTTCTGACCAAATGACATACGAGGATGTACGGTTGCAACTTCGAGCTGCGGCCGTGTGTGGCCTACATCATTAACGTAATAGATGGTGGGAGAGAGCCCGGAGAGGCTGGCTAACTACGCGTCTGGACGCGAGACTTCCACGACAGGGTCGCGTCCTGTTTAATTAGTGGCTTGTTCAATTGCCCAATCAGGTCGCTGGTGCCATCCCGAGGCTCGATGATTGGAGGAGCAGTCATGGTCCCTTGCTAAAGCGGGGAAGATTGCAGGAGCAAAGAGCCCTTGTCCTAGTCGTCAGCCAGGGGGGTGTGTAATCGTGCGCTACTCAGTAGTGCCTCTTCATTGCGGCGGATGACTGACGAAGCAGAGCCCTGCAAAATCAATTTGTTGTTTCTTAAAGCCGCTGCAGTTTCGCCGTATTTAGTCTCTGGATAAGTTGACGGCTTACACGATCTTGCTCTGGCCGGGAACTTTTGCTACTCGATACTCTACTCTCCTCATGCCGTAAGTCTTGCCGTGCTGTCAGCCGTGAACAATTTGGGAATCACACGTTCTCAACAGCGTGGCCCTCGCCGCTAGGTACGTGTTGCCTGAGCCCATGTCCAGGACTTCCTCCCCCTGGTTGGGGATTCTTGCTCAGTCTGGAGTACGCATAATAGTCTAGTAGCGTAGCTTCATCAGACTCAGGGATCGATGACCGAGGCCCTGGATTCAGGGTCCTGGACCCTTGAATAGTGTGATAGTGAAAGGAGGTGTTCACCCTTGTTCAAATTTTAATGTTTTTATTAACAAAAATTCCACGTTCTTCAAAACCCTGTTCCGTTCCTTCGATTTCTTCCTTCCTCTTACTCTATTACCCTTCTCCATGCAAAGCTGACATAGCTTGTGACTAGGCGCATCTGCCCATGCCTCTTCACCACAAGATCAAGCCTCACAAGAGGCTTGATTCCCAAGTGGCTGGGTGTCACTCCTCGGTGCCTGTTTTCGTCTTACCAGAAAGGGAAACCACTCAGCCTCAGGGTACCCACTGCCGCTGGCACGCGGCTTCCTCAACATCAACTCACCGAAGTGGGTGATGCATCACCACTGAGCATGATCAAGGAATTATTGCTCTCCTGCCGTTATTGCGGAACAATGTAGCCAGTTACCAAAGCTAGGTCACTTTGTTCTTGTCCAGCTTCTTTGTGGTAAATCCAGTCAACGCCTTTTCTGCTCCAGTGTGGCCGTCTCGTATCCTTTTCGTTCGATGCTTGCTTTCACTTTCAAGAATAGAAGTCAATCTGAATGTGAACCACAGGGACCCCAGAGTGTTAGGCGTCTCTCGGCTGAAGTGAGGGGGGATCTGATCCGTTGTGTATTCAAACCCTTCGTGTTGGGATGATCGGTCACCTGCCCACCCCTTGACAACTACTAGGGTTGTGTGTATCATCGGGACTCGTTCAGATGGAAAATGGCGGGTGGAAGCGGGAAGCAGGAATCCAGGAAGCAGAAGGCAGAACGCGGGAAGTGCTGGCGGTTTGGATGAGGCGTTCTCTTGGTCCTGGGTGAGCAATAACGCGACTTGGGGCTGATTCTATGGACGGACTTCACCGTCAGATCTAGTGGTCATTGCCTGTACTAACCGTTTGTCGCTTGGGTCAACGTCTACTTGCTTTGCCCTGTACTCTTCGTGTCAGGATGGTGGCGTCGGGTCGAGAATTGCAGACTGAGAGGCACCTCTGGTGAGGATCTCATCCTTATTTGTCCGCTCTATACTTCCTGTGGACCGGATTCTCCCGTGACGGTGCTGAGCACTGAGCACCAGACGGCGTTGGGCACATGTTGCAGTGTGGCCTAGGGCCTATAGCTTGCAGCAGATGGCTAGTGGTTAATGGGGTGGACTGTTGGGAGGAAGAGCCTCACATTCACTTGTACTTGCAGCGGTGCGTAGTTACGGTGAGGGTCCCGGAGCCCTAAGAAGCGGCCGAAGAACCCACCAGACCGGTTTTTCGATCCTTTCTTCCCGTCTGGTAGCTTTGGCAACCGGATACTTGGGCTCACTTCCTTTTCATCAAGCGGAAGTGATTCATGTCTTGCACCATCTCGTACAAATAAGCATTGGTTTTCTACACTTTACGTCTCGATTTCCTGCCCTTCCTTCGTCTGCACCGCCCCCCTTGAGCATCTGACTTGAAAGCATCTCCGTTTTGGAAGGCATCTCAGTTCCAGAGCCATGGATCCAGAAGATACCAGCCAGGACAGTTCAGAGGCTGATTCGCCTCCTTCACGTCCTTCACGTCCTTCACGTCCTTCACGTCCTTCACATCCATCAGGTCCTTCACGTCCTTCGCCTGCTTCTTTAGGTTCTTCACCTGCTGCAAGTCGTTCCCCTGCCTCACTTACTTCGTGTCTTTCACGCCCTTCCATCAACCCCGATATCCATCGTGACTGGGAGCGCTATGCCCAGCCAACAGCAAAATGTGACTACTGCGACAGGCGAGCCGGAAAGCAGACCCTCCAGCGTTGCACCAGCACCAGCTGCAAAGCCCAGATATGCCGCCAGTGTGCCTCTGAAGGCCGTGGTGGTCCCCGCCACCAGATCGACGTTGACGAAGTCGACTGGTCCCCCAGGGGTAACCAAGTGAGCAAGAAGATCAAGCAGACCAAGCAGACCAAGCAGAGCAACCAGGGGAGAAAGAGAACGCGACAGGATGACGGGGGCAGAGACACAGCCGGGGAAGCACGACCCTCGCGAACCTGCCCTGGCTGCAACAGACGGTTCGATCGTGGGGCATTCAAGTGGCTCGTTCACAACAGCCGAGGACAGCAGTTCCCTGTCGAGCACGATACATGCATGCGGTGCAGGTCGAAGCAGTGCACCGCTTGCAAGAAGGTTAAGCCGGTGGGCGACTTCTACCTCCCCCGCGGGGGAAGAAGGCTTCACGCCAAGATGACAGAGCATCAACAGTGCAATGTTTGCAATGGCAAGAAGAACGAGCACAACGCAAAGCAACGAGCGCAGAAAAAGCTGGACGCTTCTGCTGATGCTGCAAGCGGATCCTCCCCTTCGTTCGCCCCTGGCGACTCCTCCTCTTCGTTTGTCCTTGGCGGCTCCGGCGGCCCTTCGTCTCTATCTCCCTTTGCCACTGAGCCGTCCTCGGGACCCGATGACTTCGGAAACTCCTCTCGCACGGGTATCAGCTTCTACTCGGGCGGGACTGCCCCGACTGCCTCCCGAGCGGACTCTCGAGCAGGCGCCATGCCGGGCCGAGCCCCCTCTCCTTCTCGGGATTACACCCAGGGCCCCCGAGTGCCGCAGTTTCCGCCCCCGAGCGGCGAGCCTCCTCACCATCATCACCATCACCACCAGTACCGGCGGCCCCAGACGCCTATAGGAGGAAGCTACCTTGCGAGGCCGGGGCCTCGGAAGGCCCCTCGCCGAGCACCGCAGCCGCCGCCCTTCAACCCCTTCCGCCCCGGCCCCTATGATGGACCTCCCAGCTTCGGGTACTGCAATGTACCTCCCAACTTTGGGTACGGCACGGGCCCGAGCCTCGCGACGGCAGCCGGACCGACATGGCGGGGAGCGGCGGAGTCCCGCGGCACGGGGATGTCGCAGAGACGCCCCGTCGGCACCCAGACGCCCGTTAACGAGCGCGGCAACAAGAGGCCCCACGGAGGGGATGAGGACCAGCAGGAGCAGCAGCAGGGCTGGAAGCGGCCGCGGCGTGAGGGCGGCCCTGCCCACCCCACCTCGGACGACAACGCCTGCAGCGAGGACGACGAGGACGACGAGGAGTACGACCGCCACCACCGCAGAGGCCGCCGGCACGGCGTCAGCGGTGCTCGGTACGGCCAAGCGCCCCGTGCCGCCTACGGCCCTTTCCCTGCCCAAGCCCAAGCCCCTGTCCGAGCTCAAGCCCCTGGCCGAGCCCCGGGTCCGGCCCAGCTGGCCGGCAGAGTGGCGGACGCCGCCAGCCACGACCACGCGGCGGGGTGCCTCTACGCGCGGCAGCTGTCCGAGGTGGCGCGCCTCGACCTCCGGTTCGGGCCGTACGACCCGTTCCGGCAGAGCGCCGAGGAGCGCGGGGCGGCCGAGGCGCTCTTCTCCATGTCGCTACCGGTCCGGGCGGTGCCGCCGGCTGCAGCTGCGACGCCGGCTGCGACGCCCTCGCCTACGACTGCTGCGACTGTGCCTGCGCCCGAGGAGGATGAGGGAGAGCAGCAGCAGCAGCAGCAGCAGGCGGGGAGCCGTGGGGAGGATGACGACGATGACGACGACGGTCGCGACGAAGAGGAGGAGGAGGAGCGGTCGCCCTCGCCGCGGGGGGAGCACCAGCAGCGGCAACGTGCTACGTCCGAGGCGGTGCCGGCGGAGGAATCCCCTCCCTTCGACGCGTTCGGTTGGAACCCGCTCGATGAGGAGGAGGAGGGCCCGTACGACTATTGGAGTGACTGAACCATGGTCGGGCGGCCGAGGATAATGGGAAGGGGGGAAGCAGGGAGGGAGGGGAAGGATGGGGCGGAATTACGACGTGGTAACTCGGTAGCTTCTGTGTGATTATGTATACTATAAAGTGTAGTGATATAATTTCTCAAGAATTCGTTGCGCATTCAGCGCCCAATGTCAGATTATTCTATGCGCTATGGTCTACTATAACACACCAAATCATACTCCATGACCGTCTCCCTATATAAACAAGGAAGAAAGAACGAAAAGAGACGAAAGGAGGCAAGACCAAAGGAAAGCAAGACACAGGAAAAAGACACCAAACCCCAGATTCAACCAGACCAAATCAACCAATCAAGCAAGCAAGCACCTTCTCCCCTCCTATTCGCCCGCTTCTCACCGGCCAGCAAGTCAGCAAGGGCAAGAACGACGCCGACCGCCGCCCCAGCACCAACACGTCTGCCCAGGCTTTGGCGCAGCCTCGGCGGGGTGGCCGCCCTAGACAGTCCGGGTCGGCGGCGGCGTCGGGGTCGGCGCGGACGGAGACGGGTCCGGGTCCGGCGGNAGAGGAGCAGGAGGAGCAGGCGGCGGCGTCGGCGGCGACGAGGGCGGGCCGGGGGGGACGCCGCTCGGGACCGGGAATGGGGGGAACGGGAACGGGAACAGGAACGGCTTCGGCGGCGGCAGCGGGGGCAGCTCCGGATACTCGGGCACGCTCGGGAGCGAGGCGGGCGGCGGCAGGTCAGGCAGGGGCGGCAAGGAGGGGAGCGCCGGCAGCTCCGGCCAACCGCCGCCGCCGCCGCCCTCGCCGGTGGGCTGGGGGCCGCTTGGCTGGGAATCGCTGGGCTGGGAGTCCTGGGTGGGGGTGGCAGTGGCGGTTGGGGTTGCCGTTGCCGTGTTAGATGTGGTGTTAGATGCGGTGCCGGACGGGCTGGTGCTCGCGGTCGAGGAGGACGGCTTCGGCTTCTTGGTGTGGTCGACCTCGTGCTGCTCCTCAATGTGGATGTGCGGGGGCTCCGTCTCGTCGTCGTCCTCCTCCTCTTCCTCGTGCTCATGCTCCCCGTCCTGCTCGTGCTCGTCGGGGGGCTGGCTCAGCCCCGTGGGGCGGGCGACGCCGCTGCTGCCGGCCGGGCCGCCGGCGCCATGGGTGGGCGCCGTGCCGTTCGGGCCCGAGACTGGGACCGGGAAGGGCGGCACCACGACCACGGCGGTCGCGGTGGAGGCAACTGAAGAAGAGCCCGTGGACGGGGCGGCGGCGCCGTCGCTGCTGCTGTTACCCGAGGCCCCGCCCGCGGTGCTGTGGCCGGCGGCGACGGCTGTTTGGTTTGCCTGGGGGTACGGCACCAGCACCGCGATGGCGCCCGAGCCCGAGGGGAGGGGCAGGACGACGACTGCCGTGCTGCTCGCGATGCTGTGGGAGGAGGAGGTGGCGGCCGTGTGGTTCGCGTGGGGGTACGGCACCGCCACCGCCACCGTGGTCTCGGACCCCGGCGGCGACACCCCTCCTCCTCCCACCACGATGACCGTGGTCGTGGTCGTAGTCAGCGCAGTCACCGCCGTGGAGGTGACGGTGCAACCCCCGAGAACGGTGACGGTGGACCCGGGCGAGGTGACGGTCACGGTGGTGACGCCCGGCTTGCTCCTCGTCTTGGGCGGCCGGGGTTTGTGCACGGTCGGGGGCGGCACCGGGATCCTGATGGGGTCCTGGTCCTTGCCGCCGGCTTGCTGCTCGCCGTCATCGCCGCGCTCGTACCAGAAGATGGGCCCCCACTGGACCGAGTTCACGTCCCCGCCCTCCATCAGCGAGAGGGCGTAGACCCCGTCCGGCACCGACGCCGGCATCTCGAACGAGAAGTGGCTCTCGATGCCCTGGAAGTGGCCCACCACCATCATGGGCCTCAGCTCGCCCGTCGTGGCGGCCGTGTCGGACCCCGTGTTGAGCGTGATGGTCACGGGGCTGCGGCCGGGCGGGAGGTGGCTGTACTCCCACTGCAGCGTGACGTTGCCGGGGCGGACCGCCATGTGCTTCATCGGGTTCTTGGGCCGGGGGTCGACCAGGGGCGGCCGAGCCCGGGCCTCCGAGTCCCCCTCGGCATCATCAGGCTCCACCCCGTCTGTGTCGGGGGCTGAAGGCGGGGAGCCGCGGCTGCCCGCCTCCCAGGACATGGCGAGGGCACGGGGCTCCACGGCGACCCTGTGCGCCTCCGGGCTCAACCGGCGGCTCCAGCGGGCAGTGGCCGTGGTTGCCAGGGCCGCCAGGGCGAGGGCGCCGAAGACACGGAACTTCATCCTCGTGGTTCGCGGGTCGTGGGTTGTGGGCAGTGCGCAGTGCGCTCAGGTCTGGGTCCCTTAGGCGACAGTCAGAGAAGGGACGTCAAGGCCTAGTTGAACAAGTGTCCTGGAAAGATGCTGATGGGCTGCCTGGAGAGATCGGAATGGAAAGAATGATGGGCTGGAGAGAGGAGAGAAGAGCCGACATTTTATACTCATTGCCCACGAGCAGAATATTTCGGGGAGGGAACATTTGAATGATATCGAGAGAATCAGCATGACAGCGTAGGAAACTCTGATCCCACTTGGGCCTCTTTGGTTAGAGCACACATGCATTCCATTACCACTACAAACAACCCAGATGCCGACCGTTCTTACCCTACATTACCCCCTGACACGCTGGCGGAAAGTGCTTTGGTGTTTAGCGGAGCCAGCTACTAGTATCCTCTGGTACCTCTGGTACCTCTGATTCATACTTCTTCTTGTGCTTTACTCTTGAGTCTGCGATACGGGAATCTACATCTCAAGCCATACGCCTTACCCCCGCTCCCCGGAAACAATATCGTCAAGGGGCTGGCAGCTTACGCAGTCACCTTCCCCGGAGGAAGGAGGTGAAAGGGGGAAAACAAACTGATGACGGAAAGGAACACATATGAAAAGGAAAACAGACAAAAACGAGATATTTATTTTCCCGAGACCGAGCGCCTTGAGAAGCGTCGGTTTCCAGCTCGACTTGGCAACGCCTGGTTGTGACTTGCAACCATGGTCTCCGTCCCCTGTCTTCCATCCCCCGTCTTCCGTCCCCCGTCTTCCGTCCCCCGTTGCCTTGATTGATCAAACCTACCTGTTCCGTAGCTACTTTCAATATAATTCGCCAGTTATGCCCGAGTGACAGACTAACTTTTCTATGTCGGGCCTTTGTCCTTTCCGCAATGAGAGACTCGCGAGATTGACTTTCACAACCGTTGGCAACTCAATATTGACTGTCCTCCCGAAAGCTCACTCTCGATTTTCAATTTAACTTTTCTTGCCTCGTAAAACGCTCCCAAATTCAACGGGTTTTGGGCTTGGAGCCTGACCAAGGGGTGTCGCGATCTGGCTGGTCTCAGAGTGGAAACCCCTGAGACTATTTCGAGTGGCTGCCTCCGCCATCCAGCTTCATATCCCACCAAGGCGCAGAAATGGTAATGCTCTATCCAGAGCTCCAAAGCTCCAGAGTTTTCGATGAGCCTCTATGATGAGCAGACGTGAAGAGGGCTAGACACTAATGCAACGCCCGGAGGATATCTGCAGCACTTGACAAGTCCCCCTTCGGTGTACCAGGTTGACTAACACTCTTTTTACCCTTTGCAGCTTCCAGCTTCCCAAATGTGCATACATACCTGCTCACACAAAATTTAATTTTAACTCGAAGAGATGGCGCCAAACTGAGGGAGCTGTCTCCGGGGTACTCTCCTCGCCTTTCCTTATTTTAACCTATCTTAGCCATGTCCACGCAATAGCCCTCAGTAAGGCGGCAGCGTTTCCCCACTCCATCAACCCCCCCGTGGCCTCTCCAGCCCGGACCCAGTACATGGCGTTGCATAACATCAACCAGCTGGAGCCTATGCTGAGGACGGTCTCCACCCCGGGGTCCACGGACTGTGGCAGATATCTCTACCTATGCGGACGAGGTGATCCACCTCTTCCGACCCTCGAACTAGTCGGCCACCGCCGCCAAAGAGAACGTGGCTGTCCGGTTCAGGGTCCAGGGGCTGGCCGACTTCGTCGATCACGGTTCTTATATCAACTTCGTCACTACGGACCCCCGCCGCCAACAACCATGATCCAAAGCAATGTCGCGCTACTTCGACGTCGGCGGCAGCAGGAATAAATCCGGACGCTTGAGTACTCCATCCCGAGCGACCTCCCCTCGCACATCGCCCTCCTCACGCCTGACAACCTTCCTTGGCCAGATGGGGTTCCTGTCCCCCGTGTAATTCCCTCCCCCCCCCCCTTTGAGAGGAGATGGCAACGACGGTGAAGTCCCGCCAAGGGGGTCCGTCAGCCAACAGCACCACCCCCGAGGCAGGAGAACCGCAAGCAAAGCTGATCCTGTCCAGCTGCATGCATTGAGATGTTATAACTAACAGCGCCTATAACCCTCGACAATGCCCCAGCCCCGCCGCCCCAGCCCCTTCGAGATATGGAATGGGTAGGTTCTTTTACTTCTCCAAGGGGCAACCCAGCCTAGGGTCCGTGATGCTATGAATGCTGAGGCACTTGCCTCCTGTGCTGGGCTCCCGAAGCAGACAATCAGAGGACGCGATTGTCTGCCTATCTAGGTTGTTTTTCGACTCCTCCAAAGCCTTCCAATCCACATCCATCTTTGACCTCATGGCATCCAGGGCCTCCAGACATTTCATCAAGTCCAGCAGCAACCGGCCCCATTCTTCATCACTGTAGCTGTCTCCCATCACCGCCTCAACCTCATCTCTTTCCACCATGTTGCCAGATTGGGTTTCGCAAGCTTCTACTACTACAGCTCCAAGTATGGCGTGGTAGGTTTCTCAGGCGGCAAGTCTGCCTCATGCCCGGCGGGTAGTGGCCGGGCTGATCGGACCCCTAAACGACGCATCAATCACCGGTGCCGATAGCGGGGGGGCTCGGGGCGGCTGGATTTCGAGGCCATCTTGAGGTGCGGTCATGATGGTGCCAAGCGAGGTGATGTGAAAGAAACAGAAGAAGGGGGGATAGCGCGGGGAGATTGAGGTGCGGCTGGGGTGCGGCTGAGGTGTGGACCACACTAGATTGTCTTGCAGAGTTAGTGAGTGGCGGCAACCCCTGTGCTGTCAGAAGAGGAAATCCGTTTGACAAGTGGGTTGGCTGTATGTCACGCCTCTTTCCTATTTTTCCCGCCCTTTCCGCACCTTCAACGAGATGCAGAAGATACAAGAAGAGGGTGAAAAAATTGTCCCTCGTATAATCCACTTCCCACCCGTCAACGGATACGTGGTAATTTCCCGCCTGCTATTTCGGGAGTTTGCGTTTTACTTTTTTAAACTTTTTTTTCTCCCCTTCGATGCCCTTCCCGGCATGTCATGTGTGTAGCTCCTAATACACCCTGAGTGCCCCCGTGTGACATTCGGGTCCCGGCGATAACCGCCCTCTATCTCCCCCCTTGCCCATACACTCACTCGCTCACTCGGCCATCAAAAATTTCGGCAAATCCCGGCCGCATGTCTCGCCTGCGCCTACCCCCAAAGGCTAGAATGGGGCACTAGAAGGGAACAGAAGACCCGAAAAAAGAAATGAAGAAAAAATGACACCTTCCCGGCCAGACCCATCAACTCGCCACCCTCCCCTCACTTCCTCGGCTTCGTAATGTGGAAGAACTCCGTAAGCCCCTTCACCACGACGTCGACGTTCATGTTGACGAGCGGCATCTTGTCGTAGGTCCCCTCCTTCATGATGGCCACGAGGGCGAGGCAGTTGTCCACCTCGCGCAGCATGATGGGCCTCTCGTCGTCGGCCAGCACAATGCAGCTCTCGTTCCACCCGCATGCCACCTGGTCCTCCAGCTTCTGCTGCTGGTCCCGCTCCAGCGACTCGACGTACTCCACCGGCCGCTTCCACGTGCCGTACACCTCCAGCACGTCCACCACCACGTCGATGTAGTCGGAGCAGATCTCGTAGCTGGCCATGTCCGCCGGCGCGTTGTCCGTCGCGATGTAAATCTTGCTCAGTATGTCGAACAGGTACGCTTTCTCGAACCGGCAGGTCCGGCACAGCGAGGTCAGCATGGCCTCGAGCTGGCCGAGCCGCGGAATCAGCTTCTGGATCACTTTGCTAAACGCCTCGAAGATGCTGTGGTTGTAGATCGACGTCAGGTGGAAGCGCACCGGCGCGTTCTCAAATCCTTGGTCCGAGAGCTCGTCCTGGATCCGGATGGTGATGTCCCGCTCAATATCAAGCCGGTAGTCGTCCGAGAGGCCGTCTACCTTGTGGATGAACACCTCGATGTTGATGTTGGGGTAGTTCCGCTGCAGATTGAGGATCGTACTGTTGAGTCTAGCGACAGCCTCCAGATAGTCGTCCTGCGCGTCGATCACCCATATGAGCGCCCCGATCTCGCCGAATATGGCCTCCATGTCGAAGTCGGTGCTGCCGAAGTAGTCTATCTGCCCGGGGAAGTCCCAGACCTGGAAGTCCATGAACGATCTGGAACAGAACCCAGTCAGCTTTCCAGTATCAGGGTAGAACCCGGCAAACGGTGGAAGGCTGCCCAGAAGGGGGTGGGGGGCTTAGCCGGATTCTCACGCCATGGAATCTTTTTGAATGCGCGCGGTCGACTCGAGAAAGAGTGTCTCGTTCGGGGGAAGCTTGTGGAACACAACGCTCGATATGGAAGACTTGCCACTCCTGTAATAGGTGCTCGAGCAAAGGATCAGTTTATAAGGCGCATTTTTTATAGCCTTTTCCGTTTCCTCATGGGGTTATGGCTATCCCATCCCAGCGCAAAGAGAGAGAAACGTACCTTCGCTGGCCCATCAGCAGAAGTCGGGGTTTCCCCTTGGCCGACGCATCAAGCAGATTTTCGGGTATCCTACTCCCGCCATCTCTCCTCTGAAGCCGCTGTCGGTTCTGTGTGTGTATACGTTCGAGGTTTAGTGATGCTGGACTGATGAACCTGACGGGCGCCCCGCGATGCGGTGATCCGGAGACCGGCCCGGAGCCGGCAGGGTTTGGGTTGTCAGAGGACATAATGGAAGAGAAAGAAGAGCGCAAATTCAAAGAAGGAATGGTGGTTGGGGATCTGCTTCCTGCAGAGGGGCCGAACTTGTGGTCCCTAACCCTGTCGCCCGGGCAAGGGGCTGCACAAGCGGCGGAAAAGAAGAGACAAGAAGCAACTACTTGAACTTGAGCTCGAGTAGGCTGTTGGAGGGGGGCAGGTTGTTGGAGGGTGAGCACCCATATCACTCGCCCGCCTGACCAGTGCCGGTGCCCAGCACGCCTGCGTGTTTAAGACACGGTCATAGATGGGCAACGCACACAAGCAGCCGGGTAGAAAGCGACTGTGTCATGCTATTGCTGCCGTGCCAATCCCATGTTGGCCGACTGAACCCTTTACACTGCCTTGGTGTTTAATTGCGGTCTGCTCCCGTCACTGGTCCTGACTCCCGACTGGCCCGTCTTGCATGAGGGCTCGCGGGAAGATCGGCTCTCTTTTTGAATTTGATTTGTCCCGAGGGTCTTCGGAAACGTGCACGGAGACCGCAGTGTAGTGTAGCAAAGGTTCGCGATGCCGTGCTAGCTCTTCATTCTTCACTCATGAAGGCATCGCAGCTAGCGAGGGAGGATAGGCGCATGGAGGCGGTGTGGGTGAACAAGTCTGGAGGTGAGGTGAGGGATGAGGGAAGTGACACAAGGCCAGATATATTGACCAGCGTGACCGTCTTTTCCATAGGTATACGAAATGGTAAATGAGTAGGAAGAGCGGGAGGATGAGTCCATCTGGGGGGTATAGAAGCAGGACACGCTCTGTGCCGAGTCTGACAAGAGCGCATGGCCGGTGAGAGATAGCAGGAGATATAGGGGTTTTCCCTTCCTCGCATCTTACGGTGATACAGGCCGAAAAGCACCAGGAAATGTCAAAGTGGCACAGCAAACAATGACCGCGGACGGAGCCTACCATAGGTAGGTACCAGTCTCGCCCACAAAAGTGACTCAACCACAGGCAGGAGCAGCCAATCCTCGTCCAATATTGATGCCTGATTAGAATTTTGGATTGCTACCCGAGTCACACTGGTGCTCGTTGGTCGTCGTTGGGACACCGGAAACAGACAACCAAGGGGGTTGCGGTTTGAGGTGAGAGGCCAGAGGCCAGAGGCGAATAAAAAAGGGGGGTCGAAAAAATACCGCGCAGGGACAGAACGGTAGGGATTGGTGAAGGAAGTCGTGGGAGAAGTGGGAGAATGGGAGACTCGAGGGTTGCCGCACAGAGACAATGTACCCCATCCAGTGATCCAGTGCGCGAAATATCAAATTTGGAAGAGTAATAATAAAGTTCGTGTGTGATGGCGAGCCAAGGTTGGACTCGGGCTGTGAGGGCTGTGGAACGATCCTGACCCAGGTCGCTGGTAACCCTCCCTTTCCCTCTTCCCCTCTTGTCTCCCCTGGGATGTCGGTCTAGGCCGACAAGGCAGGCAAGCAGGCAGGCAGGCACTTGCCGAGATCCTTCGGTAGGGTGGGCGGACGACTGGGGAGGGAAATGAGGCGAAAAAGACCAGGAAGAAGAAAAAAAGATAGCACAAACAAAAAGAAGCAAAAAACAAACTACAGGGTGAGGGCTTTTCATCGTCAAATTGTTACGTATCGGGTAGCGGCTTACCTCCATTCTGTCCCTTGCTTCTCGGCGGGATGTCAGTTGATTCGCGCTCAGATGTCGAGAGTTGGCCGGAAATGCTATCTTGTCGATCTTGTTGAGTGGATCATGGTCCTCGAAATGCCCCCTTCGTTTTCCCACTCCTAGGGGATGGGGAAAGCCAATGCCCAAAAGCCAAGGGCTCCGAGACGCCCTGGTCCTGACCGGGCCTCTTTTCTCCCAATCTCGAAAGTAAAAGTGGTTGATGAGAAAGGATGAGAGCTTATCTAGAACGAGCTAGACTGGTGTCTCCTTGACTTGCTCGTGGTGGTTAGAAAACCCCCAAAATAAGGCCGGCCCAGTTGTTTCTTCTCTGAACGATGGCAAGCCCATGGTTCTCTGTGGTTTCGTCCAGTTGGAAAGAAGAAAACGTACTGCTCGTCAGGGGGTCCCCAGTCCTCTTTGTCCCAAACTTGTTGCGGATGCACGGTGCTCGGTGAGCGGGGAGAACACGGTAATTCCGAGGGGCGACGAAAGCTCAGTTTGAGCAATCACAACCTCCAACGTTTCTTTGTCCTTCGTCGGTTCCTGGATACGACAACACCAAGACTGAAAGGATCTTGCGGTGCCTTATCACTCCCTTCGGCCTTCGGTGCCCCTTGCTGAGCTGGAATGTGTGGTACGGGGTTGTCGGGAGGGCGATCAGTCAGTCACAATGGTACCTGCAGTAGCAAATGTCGGCGGCGGTGAGAGTGCTCAGTGGTTGTGTGATGTGGTGCGTGATTCTTAAGATGTTGGTGGTTGACAGCGCGGCTGGGGCAAGCGGGGTAGCGGGACCTCACACTGTATTTTCTACGGAGCTTTAGTGATAATAGCTGCGCATGCGGTAGGCGTCTACCTACAGTTCATGGCACTAAGGCCTTCTTATCAGTTGTCAATTGGCACTGTCGACCTCGAGTGATGCAACTCTCATCTCAAACCAAGGTTAAGCGACAACGTATCTATGCTCCCAACATCAATTCTGCGGAACTATTCCAAATGGGCCTCGAGGTTCCAATATGACTCTATTTCCAAATAAATTCTGGGAGAAAAGCGACGTCTTCACCAATTTGTTTGGAGCTACCCAGGCTGCTCGTCACCCTGGTTCTTCCATCCCCCCTTGAGTATCCGCCGTAGGCAAGACGAAGCGAACACTCGCAAATACAAGTAGAAATGGCTTCAAAAGACTGGAGGGTCCGATAGCATGATCGACTTTCATTCTCATTAAAAAGTAAAGTATCATAAAACATCGGAGACGTGAAACCGAAAAGGAACCTCCTCCCTCCCCAAGGAGCCACAAAATTCGCGAGACCACTAGCATCCTTTTCCTTCTAGCCTTATGGCTGCACTCTCATGATCTAATGCTGGACTAATGCGGCAACGGCGGGGCCTCGTCGCCCTTCCACCCAAAGATGCTTGCCACAAAGCTCTTCCTGCGCTTCGTCTTCTTCTCCTGCGCGGTCCTCCCAATACCGGGGCTCGACCGCGGCCTCGCGGGCGGCGTATCACCGCCGTCCCCGCCGTGCCGCCCATCCCGGTGGTCATACTCGTCCCTCTGTGGCGCCGGCGGGAGAGCCGGCAGGGCCGGTACGGGTGGCGCGTGGCCCGAGGCGCTGGCGGGCGGTGTGATCTCCTGGATCGAAGGGGACTTGGGGTTGAAGCTGCCTGCGAAGGATTGCTGTATGGGGTGGGTGCATTTTTTCACGGTTAGTGATCTTGTCCCTACCCTTCCGCGACAGATACCAGAAAGCACGCCGAGTAGCATAGTTGGGCAGAAGAAGAGGAGGGGAGGGAAGAGGGAGGAAGAGGAGGAAGAGAAAGGAAGAGGAGGAAGAGGAGGAGGCGGTGGTGGTAGTGGGAGCCAAGGGAAACAACTTACCCTGATGCTGATCCTATTCTTCATCCTCGACATCCTCTTGTTCGCGACATCAAGATCCTCGTTGAGCTCGATGCCATGCTCCTTGGCCAACTCCGTGATCTCGCCGGCGCACGTCTTGCCGTTGAAGGCCATGTTCTCCTCCGGGGTGGCGACGAAGCGGAGGATCCCCCTGGCCGGGGTGACCCCCAGCGCGTCCTCCATGTGCCTCTGGATCATGACCGCGTTCCGCCTGTTGATCGTGCCCTGGACCTGACCGGGCAGGGCGTAAATGGCCATGGCGTAGGCTGGCTCGAAGGTGCCTCCGAACATCATACAGATGCCGTGCTGAATCGTCACCACGATGGAGGAGACGGGCCGTTGGAAGCGGAAGGAGAGCTGGTAGGAGAGTTCGGTGATGAATGTGAACTCGTCGTTCATCTGAAGACGTTGTTAGCCCATTCATTGTTGTTTAGTGAGTGACCCCCCTCAATGGTGGTGAATGCATGGATCATGGTGGGGGGGGGAAGGACAGCCAGTACGCACCATCACGTTCGTCTTCACCTCGGCCATGACGATGGCCTCGCTCCGCACCCGATCCAGAACCGCCGCCCCTTGCGTGCCGCTGCCGTCCTTCCTCGACGTCCCGAGCGCCTCCTCGAAGTAGGAGCTCCTCCTCCTGGAGTTTTCTTTCTGGGCCTGCGACATATGGTTGGACCTCGCGCTGGGGTCCCCAGGCGCCGGCCGATCGATGTCGCGCATTGTGCGATAGTCGCCATCGACAATGTTCATGGACTGCCTGGCCGACATCTTCTTCTCTTGTGATTGCTGTTTTTGCTGTAGCTGCCTCTTTGTCTGCGGCTTGTTGTTTTGCTGCTGCTCCTTTTTCTCCGGTTGCTGCTCCTGTATTACCTTCCGTTGAGCGAAAGAGAGATTACCCAGTGACTTGGAAGAGAGGAGCCTCCTCACTTTGCCGGGCCCCTTCTTAATAGGAGCATAACTAGCAGGAGTGGTCCTAGGAGCAGCACTGGGAGTAGTACCGGGAGCAGTACTACTAGTAACAGTGTTCTTAGGAGCAGCACTAGGGACCCTGCTTCCACCCTCGGCGGGGCCAGCCTCTTCCGAAGCCATCGCGTCAGCGCTCAGAGATGGCCTTTCCGCTCAAAGTCCCCACAATGGGGAAGTGTTGAGCGTGGAGGGTGAGGGTGAATGCGATGTACGGACGGACGTAAGGGGATGTGGAATTGGGCTACTGCTGGCAATGATCGCTTGCGGGCTAATGGTGAGGACGCCGGCGCGCAAGCCACTGGCTTCTTAGCCGGCCGTAAGAGGAAAAGACAGTGGTAAGGCGAATTAGGTGAGAGGGTCCGGGTGCCGCCTCGAACCCTTGCTTTGGATGAGCTTGCGGCCACTCCGTCCCAAACTGGTGGTCGAGGCAGTGAAGCCAGCAAGGCTAACAAAGTAAGGTCAAAAGCTTAGCGGGTTCGAAACAGAGCAGAAAGATGGTCTCGTGTGCGCGAAAAACTGCTGATTGGGACGCCTGTGGGTGCGCAGACTGGAGACTGGTCCATGTCAAAACGCGATCTTTGACCACGGCAGTCTGCGCTGAGAGATAAGACTTGGAGGTTCAACTGCAGCTGAAATAGAAAGGTGCATTCCTCGTCGAGATAGCCTAGAGAGGACTTCTGCCCGTCAATTGTGCCTGGGGCCTTTCAGATTTCTGACATGGCAGCGCAAATACCTATCCCCCTCCCTCCTTCGGACGGTCAGTACCCTGGGGCTCACTGGCAGGATCGACAGGATAATAAGTGAATGAAATCTGATGATATTATGAATTCGGAGAAAACAACTCACAAGCCCTGACTAGTGACTGATGAAATCATTTGAAGGGAAAATGACTTTGACTGCCTCTTCGAGGCATTTTATTGCTGAAACAGACTGCAAGTGAAGACATGATAGGCAGGCCCAAATAACGTCATCCCCCTCCAATACATAGGTGATCTCGCCACCATACGAGAAAGCGAACGGGAAATGGAGGAGACGAGCAGACGGACAGACGGCTTGCTACTGCTGGGGAGATAGACAACCAGGCGGACGAGGGAGGAGGAAAGCAACAGTGGGAGGGCACGAGGGCACGATGGCAACCCACAACGGCTATACAAGGCCACCTAGAGTGTCACTGGAACGGGGTAAGATGATCCGCGAAAGATCCATGGACGGGCGAACAGTTGTAGTAGCATTGAATCTGATTTGTTTCTAGTTCCCTTTCAGCTGCCCTGGAAGCTATGTTGCTGGCGGGGTTCCACAGGTACGGATGCTTGCAGATACGACGGGATGGACAGCTAGCTGCCTTACCTACCAGGCTGGACTACAGACACAAATGAGGCAAGAGGCAAGGGAATGCGAATAATAACAAATCGTGACGGATAACTAGGTGCTTGAGGTAGGTATGCAGTAATGAAAAATACAACGACGAACCCCCGACCGAGTAAATCACATAGAATGGATGGCCGTGCACCCGCTACCAAGAACCTTAAATGCCCCTCATCATTAACCTAAGGATAGAACCGAAAGCCATCATTGATGGGCTCCAAACTCGAATAAATACCCAGCGTCGTTCCCTAGTCCCCAAAGCAAGCTCAACCACCATTCGCCACTCACCATTGACCACCCGCCACCAAGCCCAGCCTCCTTAGCCGCCAGCTAGATCAGCACTATTAGCCGCTTGGCTGGGTAGGAAGGCACGTAGGTAGGTAGGTAGGCAGGCAGGCCCGTCCCACCAACCCCCCGCCCTCTCCATCCAAAACCCAGCCAGCTCAAGCCGTCTCCTCGCCGGCCCTCAGGCTCGGGGAGCGCGTGGCCGACTCCCTAGCGTGGACGTACTCGCCCGTGTACTTCTCCAGCCTCGCCTGGTAGCCGGCCGCGGCGAGCACGGCGGCCTCGACGGGGACGAGGAGGACCGACAGGTAGACGCCGGCCCACGACTCCTTGCAGAGGGTGCCGAAGTGCGGCCGCTCAGCCATGCTGAGCGCTCGCCAGCGGCAGGTCCAGCTGAGCAGCGTGTCGTCCGTGTTGGAGGCGTTGACGGCGTAGAAGAGGGACATGGCGACGATGGCGGCGACGAAGCCGATCAGCGGGGCCGCGAAGGACTGCGACGTGTGGGCCAGCGTGTGGTTGCGGACCTGTTGTTTTGGGAGTCAGTATGTTTGTTTGCTGTTGATAGTTTTGCTCAGGGAAAGCAAGGCAAGGCTATTTATACGGTCACGGGAACAGTGTAGTGTAAGAACAAAGGACTTACAGCCGCAACCCTACTGCAGATCAGCGACACGGCGTTGGCGAGGACAACGATGGCGGCGCCGGCCACGAGGGCGACGGTCGGGCGCAGGTTGAAGTTGTCGGGCCACAGCGGGAGGAGGTACTGGACCTCGGCCGAGGGGCGGGTGGCGTCGTAGACGGCGAGCGCATCGGCCGACACCGCCAGGACGGAGATGCCCATCAGCAGGGCCAGGAGGGTGAGCGCCTTCCTCGAGCTTTCCACGAGCCGCAGGGTGCGCACCTTGGACTGCAGGTGGCTGTCCGAGTGGGAGTCGACCTCGAACGAGGACGCGGTGGACTTCTCCTTGTTGGTAGGGGTCATCTTGAAACTGTCTTCTTGGGAGAGTGGCAGGCGGATGTTGAGACGGCTTGTGATCCAGATGTTCTGGAGAGTGTTGTGTGGTGTTGTGTTTTATGGCGTGGTGTGTTTTATGCTATGTGGCAGAGATGGACCTATCAATATCACCCTCGTCAAGGAAGAAAGACCGACGGCAGAATGACCGTATAAGGAAATCGAGTATATTTTCACCAGGAAAGAGCTCCAGAGGGAGAACAAAAAAGGAAACCGGGTATTGTATTAACAGAACCAGAAACCAAAAAAGACTGGAAAGTTGGAAGTGAGAAAGACAGCAGACCGACAACTAACATGACCAGCTAGAGGAAAGCCAGTTTCGAGGGAGAGCTCGTTTCATATCTATACCAACCATTCACTCCATCACCCCCTGTGCGCCAACCAAGACCACCATCTCGTCACTCACCAAGTATTACGCGCGACCTCGCATCTCCGAATTAACCGCCGCCAACAATTTGGTCGTCGATGTTCGGATGCCGCTGCAGCACCTGCAGTGCCGCTGCCGAGAAAGTGAGAGGAACTTCAACTTGCACTAGTGGCATCCTAATTATGGCAAAGGGAGTAGATTGGTCCGATCGCAGATTTAGAAGAAGCTGCCCACCAATATCCGCTTGCCAGCAGGTGCAGGAGTGAGAAAACCCGGGGTCACAGAAGCGCCTACGCAGATTGGCAGAGGGGGACGGGTCGCTTACAAGATTGGGTGCATCTTGGGGCCAGAGGGGGCAGTCGTAAAGGAGGGTTGGTTTCCTGGGATGTGTGCCCTGAAATAGAGTACGGATTGGTCCCCATCCTCCTCTCAGAGATGCAGATAAGAATTAAGAATGGCACAAACACACGGCCAGGGCGGCACGGACCTGGAGCTAGGTAGGAATGACGAGAGCGGAGTCCGCCAATGGGGGCACAGGCCGCGCTTTCTGATCGTGGGCTTGCCCCACCGGGCGCTTAGATCCTTGGGGGTTGTGTGGGGCTTCACTTCAGGTGTTGCCAATCAATGGTGTTGGCGAAGAGGTTAGGCGAAAATAACCAAACAAGGGGGGGCAACTGCCGCCCTTTCTTTAACCGTTGCTAAATACATACATATTGACATTTTCGTTTGCTCTCTTCGTCTACCAGCTGTTGGCTCCGTCAGTCGGTCAGGTCCAAGAAAAGAAGATTTGAGATACTCTATCTGCGTTTCCCTTCTTTCATCATCTGCATCTCCGTTATCACTCTGTGCTGCGTCACTAAGCGACCGGCTTTCGATCGAGACACTTAGATGGGCCCAGAGATTAGATTACTCTGTCCGCGTTGCTCTCTCTCGTGGTACGAATTTGTCAAACCGCTTGCCCTTCACCGTGTCACGTCGCGCAGAGCAGCGTACGTCGGCGGGATTGAAGAGATGGATAGCGACAGTTGGAGCTTACACGATGGGCTAGAGTATACTTTGGCAGGTGAACGCCCTGTTTGGGAGAGATGAGAAGGATCAACGGTTTATCCAAATCAGGTGACTATGCATGCCCACCACCACGTGCTGTTTCATCTGATGAGCACAAGGGGAAGTTTTACCTGAAGTGGGAATACCTTTCATAATATGTAGGAGAAAACAAGTTACGAGCGGAACCGTGGATGGCGTAAATGTCCACAAAGAGGTTGTGTGGCTTTTTGGCTTGCCAAGCTTGCTTTTCCCTCGTCACCACCACCACCACCATGACGACGCATCCTCGGAACGGTCGGCCACCTCAAGTCCAGCCGGGCGAAAGCCACCAGGGGTCTTTTCGTCCCACTCACACTGCGGAAAATCTGCTATACTAGGCTTGGGAGGGAGAGAGCAAGAAGAAAGTTTGTGTCTCTGCGTCTGGGCAAGAACATGACTATCGAGATCTACTAGACGAGAGAAACGCACCGAGGTACCCAGGGACCAAGGATGAAAGGACATTGCTGCTACAGAGGTCATCCAGAAGTCAAACAGCGCCCAACTCGCCACCTGCAAAACCAATGTCTCTAAGGACTTTTTCGATTGCTCATCAGTCCTGGGCCATGAAGAAAAGAGGGATAGAAGAAGGCGCGGAGTGAAGAGAGAGTGACGAGCGCGTCGGAGCAAGTCGAAAGGACCGATTGGCCTGCGGGCAGCCGAACGGCCACTCTGTGCGACGGGAGCCCGGCTAGCCTTCGGGGGGGACGAGTTACACAACAGAGCACCAAGCAGCGTGCTTATTGTCGTTTCTGCTGTTGTCCTCCCCATCATTCCACCACCCTGCAATTCGGCTCTGAATTGAGTCGGTTAGGGATCCCTACCGGGGATTTTCTCCCTCCTTTTGGTGCTTCTTTTCGGCGGTGGAGAGTAGGGAGTTTCGTTCGTATGCCTCCTTTTTCTTCTCTTCTTCTCTTTGCCTCCCCAGGTTGTCGGCCAGCCGGCCGGAACGAGCGACCCGGTCTTCAACGTGGTGCCGGGTGGCCGCCGCAGAGACGACCCAGGTTGCTGACATGGAGGTTCCGACCAGCGCAGGACAACGGCTGGCTGGATTAGAGGAGGGATAGCACGGCTGCACTTAATGGGTGTTTCTCGTTTCCGCTCTTCTCTCGCCCTGCATCAGACCTTCTTTCCTCTCCATCCATCCCCTTGGAGCTCGCCTTGGAGCTCCTCAAGCGCCTTGCAAGGCGTACAGGCTTTGTTTGGGCCGAGCCGGGGAGCTTGTTACCAATATCCGTCGACATCTTGTGCTCATCCCGCACCATCTACTTGTAACCTTTGCTGCGAGTCTACCGACTTGGGAGCCGTACCGTCCCAATCAGAGCTCGCGCCTCTTGCATTACTACCCCCTCCGCAATGAGCACAAAAACATCACGCTAATTCATGAGCCACAAAACTCAAAGCCCGCCACAGGCTCTCGCCAGTCTTCCTACATTCCTTGGCTAGCCGCGCACCTACCGACCTAGCCAGATACATACTACTTACCCACTTGCCTGGAGGAAACAAAGCCTCGAGAGTCGAGACCCCGCGATCGGCAGGCTCGCTGAAGGAAAACGTCTGGTTGTCAATCTTGGCGGGCCGCCATTATGCCCATCTGTTTGCTGACCCCTCCTAACCTCCTTGTCCGCCCTTCCCATTGCTCCAGATGCGTGCATTGCTCTTTCCCGGGTTTCCGATAGCAGTGCCAGCCAGCGGGGCTGCAGTGTTACTGTCGTCTGAGTACTCTGCTGGCAGAGTGGGATGGTAGAGTAGGTAGGCTAGATTTGGTTGTCCAATGCGTCATGCTGCTTAACAATTTCTGGTAAGCTAGGTACGGAGGTAGGTCTAGTTCACGTCGGTCAGAGAATGGGGAGGAACAACAGCAGGCTGTCGGGCTGGGCATTCTTGCGTGTTTTCTAGCTGCCTATCTTGGCACCTACCTAGGTAGTTGCATACCTATCCTCAACCTCAAATCTTCCCGTTTCTTCTCCAAATACTGCAAAGTCCAGACGCAGCTATCCGTCTCGACCCGTTTATGTACAGATGTGTGAGTATTTGTAGATGGACGTCTTTGGCTGGTTGTCATCTGTCCAGTGACATCTGGCACTATCATCTTTCTCAAGCCAATGGATTCCCGCCCTTCTTTTTCATATGGCCATGGCCCTCAGATCCTCCTCCTCCCTCCTTTCCTCTCCCACGACACACGACACACCACTGCCGGGCGGCACCTCCTTTCGATTCCCATGGTGCAGCACGCTTCTCTTGATCGCCGGGGTTTGAAAGGCTTGGATGCGCATGGTTTCTGGGGTTCCCGTTGCTTCCCACACGCCCATATGCCCAGCCTCGACACTCCCCCCGTCCCTGCCGTTCCCCGCTTCTTATTGACTCCCATTTCTCTCTTACACCGTCGCCTGGCTATGGATGTTGTCGTTGTCTCTCCTTTGTCTCCCCGGGATGCTCAGCCGGTAGGGAAGTGGAGGGCGGGGTGTGTGAGCCAGTGGTCGCCTACCCCCCTAAAGTGCCCAGTCATCCCCTAGTCACCCCCAGTGACGATAACCAGGTATTCGGGACCCGACAGTCCTTGTTACACCTCCCCCCTTTGCTACCGATCTTGTCTAATCTTTCTCCTCCCCCAAGGGGCGGTGCTTCATGACCCTTGAGTCGACTGTCTAGGTGTCCTTTCTTTTGTGTGCAACGGCGGCTGGCTGGCCGCTCGCTGGCCAACTAGGCTGGGCACTCAATCTATTCCACCCACCCACATATCCATATCCCGTGCCCCGGTCCCGGGGTTTGGGGCGCGATGAGGTGCCGTGACTGGCGGCGGCCGTAAATGTATGTTTGTAGTCGCCTGCCCACCTTCCCACCGAAACAAGCCTTGTGCAGAAATACACGGGAGTGGTGCGTCGGGTTTAGACGTGGGTAGGTGTCGTACGTAGCAAATAGAAGTAAGTAGGAACACCCGACAGTCAGGTAGGAGCAAATCGATACAGAGTGAAGTCAGAAATGTGGCCCGCAGGTAGACACAAACATATGCCCACAACGTACATATACGTAAATTCTTTCAACACTTGCAGAAAACTCAACTTCCTCAAGTAAGTGGCAACTGAGCTCGCATGTGGATCTGGAGAGGTAGGCAGGTGGCCTCCTTCTGCTCTTTGCTCCCCTCCCTTACCCCATCGTCGTACGCATCTTAGCTCTTGTCTCGGTTTTATAAGGCACCCCAGCCCAACGCTGTGCTCCCCCCATTCATCTCGCCCTTCTCAGTCGCCATCACCCTATCTCTCCCTCTTCCTTCAGATTCATTATAAGTCGGTGTGGCTCCCCTCGTGGAACAAGCCTAGTTCTATCCTCCTCTATGTCTTTCTTCTTGCTGCCGACTCTTTTGCCAACCAGTGGATGTGCGGAATATGCACGTACACTACGAAACGCTGATGCTGAACCTGCCTCTCCAGGTAGCCATCAACCGATCCAAGTATCTGCGTATTTAGATGGCCTTTTGGCCTTTTTGGCCCTCTTCCTCTTATTCCGTTTTCGGCCTTCCTGTCGTCATTACTAGATGCCGATCTACCCCTAGCTTCACCTCCGAGTGGTCGGACTCGTCAGACCATAAGTACCTTGGGGGATATCCGTATACGTATAAAGCATAAAGCATACACACAGACGCGCCACTGAAAAACCACCAAATGCCCAACAGTCCCGGGGGCAACACGGGCCCCTTCAGAGACCCGAGGCGGCAGAGTTTCGTACGTCGACAATAAACTCTCTTTTCCAGCCTCCGACGTCATCGTCGAACCCAACCAGACCAGACAATAGAGAAAACCTAGCTGACTCGGAGAGGGAGAGGGTGGGTTTATGCCAAAAAGCACCTATTCTCAAAACTGCCGGCCGAGCTCCGGCTCAAGATATGGAACTACAGCATCCCCGAGGGGCGAATCGTCCCCATCCGCTGGCAAGGCGGAAGCAGCACTGGTAGCGGTGGTTTTAGCGACGACGACGCCGCCGCCGCCGCCGCCACTACCAGCTCGATCCCTTATTCGTGGCCGCTGTCACACCACTTCCTCAACCTCCCCGGGGCGGGGCGGTGCTGCGCCGCCCCGACGGTGCTGGCCTCGTACCCGCCCCGTGATGGCACCGGCCATGACCACTACGACCACCGCCACCGCTCGATGACGGCCGGCACACCGACCCGGGGCCCAAGATGCCGCCTGGAGCAGCAGCAGCAGCAGCAGCAGCAGCAGCAGCAGCAGCAGCAGCAGCAGAAGGGTGCCGAAGCCCCCCGAGCGCCGACGGAGACGGGCTGCCGGACCACGGCGCGGGCCCCGGCCGTCCTGCACGCCTGCCACGAGTCCCGGCGCGAGGCTTTGCGGCACTACCACCCTTCCTTCGGCGTCGCCTCGCGGCCGGGCCGGGTGCTGTTCGACCACGGGCGCGACTGCCTCTACTTCGGCTCCCGGGACGGCTACATGGCCTCGGACGGGCAGTTCCGGACCGTGCTGTCGCTGGCGGCCCCGGCGGAGCTGGCCCTGGTGAGGAGGGTGGCCGTCAACGAGGCCGTGCTCTGGATCGACGCCAGCTCGGGCACCTACAAGGCCTCGGTGGCCTCGTGCTCGGCCCTCGAGCTCGTCCGGTTCGTCCGGTGCAAGCTCCCGTCGCTTAGGGAGCTCGTCTTCGTGCCGACGGACGAGAACCCCGTCTACGCCGAGGGGACCGTCCTCGCGCCCGTGCCGCCACCGGTTGGGGGGAGGGGGGTCGGCGCCTGGGGAGAGGGGTCGTCGTATTTTGCCTCGTCGTCGTCTTCGTCCTCCTCCTCCTCGGCGGACACGAGTATCAGGAGGCTTGAGGGGCAAATCCAGAACGTCATGAAGAGGATGATGGAGATGTACCCGGACTGGGACGCGCCCGAGGTGAAGATCATGGCATTGGATTTTGGGGAGGCCGCTCCCGTATTGGGTCTGGAGCCGGAGCCGGAGTCGGAGCCGGAGCCGAACATCAAGGTGATCGGCTCGAGGTACTCCCAACATCACCCTGGCTCTTGCTTCGGGGTTTCCTCGCCTGCACAGCACCAGGAGTGGCATCAACAGCACCAGTACCAGCAGCTCCAGCAGCGCCCCGGTGACTCCGCAGGATGGATGAGCAGGCTGGACCTCATTCAGATGTCCGCCGTTGCCCAGTTCCAGGCGATGAATCGAGGGGTCTGCTGAATCGATTGGGTGCGGGTGACTATTACGGTATTACGGAAGACTGATCCCAATACTCCTCAAAACTCACTCACCCCCTTTGTTGTTTCTGGTCTGTCCTCGTCTCGGCTGACTACTATTATTGGCTCTTGGACTTTCCCTCTTCGTCTTCGTTTACTCCTTTGTTTCCTGTCTGGCTTCCAATTTCTTTTTTGTGCTCTCCGGGTTTCCCTACCTCAATACAAACGAACTATTTAGATAACCGCCAACTCTGATCAAGCTTGGCCTCTGATAATGGAAAGGGGGACCAAGCTTGGGGACCGGGCAACTGGATCCTGTGAGTCTGGACAGAACGCTTCAGCAAGCAGAATGTTATTGTTTTTTATATCTTATATATCGTATCTCTCTTCTTTTTACACTAGGAAGGACTGGTTAATCTTGGGGGGAATGGATAATCTTCATATTTATATACTCAGTTTCCTACTTTTGGTTTTCTAATACCCAGGCCGCCAAGCGAGAAAACGACCCCGTTTGTTTTCCCCATACACCCCATTTCCAATACCGGGAGAACCACAAGGAAAAACAAGACAGGGCTAAGAAGGGGATAGACCCTTGCGGGACAAATTATCTATTCTACCACCTTAGAACAACAGAAAAGGAATAATAATAAAAATACAATTTACAAAACCCCCACTTCCCCAATCACACCTCCCTTAGCCACCGCAGCCCCGCCAAGCCCGATCCCCTTCCTCCTCCCCCTGAGGACCGCCTCCACGGCCCTGGCGACGGCTGCGAAGTCGCCCAGCATGGAGACGTGGCCCTTCTCGGTGCTGACCCTCCCTCCCCTGACGACGTCGTACCCGGGAGGGGGCATCGCCTCCCTGGCCAGGACGACCCCGTCCCCGGACCGGAAGACGAGGTCGTCGTACATGTCCGGCCGGCCGATCGCCTCCCTCGAGGACACGCGCGCGGCGTAGACGGTCGGGGTATCCTTGCCGTATATCACGGCGAGCGGCGGGTACCTGTTGCCCGCGCTGTGCGACGGGTCGTGCCGCGTCTCGGCCCGGAACCGCGCCGTCTCCGCGAGGGTCCGCGTCAGGTAGGCCAGGGCGCGGGCGCGCTGGTCGTCGGCTGGGGCTGGGGTTGGGGCCGCTGCCGGGGCGCAGGCGAAGGAGGACGATTCAGGGGGTGGGGAGGACGGCGCTGTCGAGGCGGCCAGGTCGGGGGAGGTGGAGCCACTAGCTGGTTTGCTTGACGGGGCGTTGTCGTTGCTATTGGTGTTGGTGTTGGTGTTGGTGTTGGCCGCCGAGGAAGAATCCATCTGGAAAGCCAGCGTGCGATCCTTCGTGAACTCCCCCTTCCCAGCACCAGCACCACCAGCACCAGCACCACCCCGGCCCTTCGCGTCGCTGGCGCTCCTCCCCCGCAACGGCAGGCTGGACAGGCTGTTCTCGAGCAGGGAGCCCAGAGTGCTGCTGTTCCGCTTAGGCCCGCCGCCGGTGGGGGGGTCGAGGCACGAAGGGCAGAGCCCATACCTGACCCAGTCGTCGGGGTTGTGGAAGTCAACCGGGTACGACTCCCTCCCGTCCTTGGATATGAAGCAGAAGCCGTCCTCGGGCAGGAAGACGAACGAGGTCCGGAACGAGAAGTTGACCGCCGCCGTGAGCACCTTCTCGTTCAGCAGGACCGCGTCCCCGTTCCGGAGGGGCCCCAGCACGTTGATGCACCGCTGCGGCGTGCCAACGTAGACGACGCCCGAGAAGAGGTCAGGCCGCTGGTTGACGGCGTGCCGCGTGATCAGCCCGCCCAGGCTGTGCGCCAAGACGAGCGCCCCGCCGCCGCCGCCGCCGC